>LD351155.1:220710-250423 GCA_001465055.1 Ptychodera flava
AGATATAATGAAGAGAGGAAGACAGCTTTAGATACCATGCAGCCATACAAAATACCGGTACTTACCTTCATAAAGCAAATAACTTTATGCTTATCATTTACGGCACAGAGCACTATTGTAACGTTGATCAACTAAATTATTACTATGAAGAAATAAATATTGAAATTTTCAAATACAGTTTATTTCAGATACTGCCATATCAAACTTCATGCGTCTGTACAGGAAGAATTTTCCTGATGAAAGTGTGTTCCCAAAATTACACATTTTAGAATGCCACACTATGGATAGGATTAGATTCCATGAAAGAGGACTTGGCTTCTTCGGAGAGCAGGGCATCGAGCAAGTCCATCATAAATTTAATCAAGTTTCTTGCCACTATCCATGCATGCCAGGTGACAAACTAAAGAAACTTGAGCATCTTGTGAAAGATCATCACATCAGGACAAACCCAATACATGAAAAACCGGAAATTAAATCAAGAGGGCCATACAAACAGTAAAGTTGAACATATAAAGGCCAGATTTGAGTGAGTCTAGGATTCAAACATGTCATGCTGCATCTTGCAACACAAGTCAGTCTTTGAGCCAAGTATGACAGTTGATAAACATGATGATGAAAAAGTAAAACAAACTTAAAATTTCTGAATAGGGTTTTTTGCCTGTTTGTGATTGTTCTTACGCCAATTCTTGTAATATATTTGATGTGTGATATGTTATTAAATACTATTCATACTGATATATTGCCTTCTGTGTGAATAAGTTGTTGCATAGAGTACATGAGTGAATGTTTGTGCATTCATATTTGTTGTTAAGGATTTCATGTGTCTTTAAAAAGTTTATTCATAAAATACCATACCTACAAAGCAACCAGTAATTACGCAAATAAGAATACAGGATGTGCTCTCGCCATTCTTATACAAAAGTATTTCAGGTGGGGATTTAGCAGACTGGTACTGTGCATTGACATCTTTTCCACTTGATTGATTTGGTGCAGTAAGTGTGACTTTGAGACAATGGAGTACATGGACATTTCTATAACATAATGACTAGACTGAATGTACAGGTTCCCCTCACTAGCCACCCCCCTCCACCCCCCCGGCCAACCCTCCTCTATATCATGTTAAGTTCGAGAACACCATAATAAAAGCATACATTCAGGCCCAGTGAATATGTAGCTAACTTTCAACTGTTGGTACCCAGGTGGTGATAATAAATGGAAGTGACCAACACACTAATCAGTCTCACACTTAAATGGGCTTCTAATGGTCAGTTTTATTCATTGTGAGATTAAAATATACAAAAAAATAATATAATGTTCAACTGCAGTGAAATTAATTGGTAGACTGTATGTGAAATTGCATTTTAAGTGGTATTTAAACTGTGCAAACAAGGTGCATAATGCCCTCCCTCATAGGAAATGCATACTGAAGGAAAAGTAAAGAAGGCCGTTGAGGGCGCACTTGCACAAATGGCGGCCATTTTGAATTTAACTAAGTTACCATAGGGCAAACGCTTGTGGATAGTATATAATTCAATGTTGTTCAAAACATTTGAACAATATTCATATTTGAATGAAAATATGTGAGCTTGTCTGGAGTTTTTTTCATAACTGAAACACAAGTAATAATCTCAGTTTGTCACTTTTCCTCGAACAAAATGCAGCTTTTCGATTAATTTAGAGTCAAGTCAGTCAGGGTCATTTAAAATGTGTCCTGACTCAATTTAATGTTTATGAAGCCTTAAATTCACGAAAAAGTCAGGAGCATTTCAAAAGTGCCCTTACTCAAAAGTCGTCAGTTAGAGAAATTTTAAGCATTTTGTCTCGTTTCTTTAGTACATTTACACAAAAATGAACTTTTTTTCATGAAAATGAATCCCGGAAAGAGGTATGCCATAATCATTGTGTTTTCGTTGTTTTGTTCGATGAGAATAATATTTCAAATTTTACACTTTTCCATCATTTTGTAAAATTTCAGCTGTAAAAATTTCGATTTCGTTACATTTTCCTAAAAATTCCCCTCATCCAATTTCCCAAATTAGTTCCAATCGTGTTAAGTGTTTTTTCACAACTGTATTCCAACCTGGTATTGTATGCCTATTTGACTTTGTGGCTTTGGGAAGAGTCATATCTGCGGCAGTCAACAACGCTGAAACAATGTCACCATGAAATGTATCAATCAAATGATAATCAATACAACAGTCCGTGTCAATACAAGCCAAAGACTCAATGGGAATATGAACTTCAGGTAAAAGTCTATAAAAAATTCTTCAAAGTTCCCAAGTTGGCAAGATGGTGCTTTGTTCAAGCAAGGCGTATGTGTTTCAGTTTGTGACGAACTACTTAGCCCAGGTAGCAAATCAGTCTTCAAAGTGAACATTACAGGAAAGTGATCAGAAGAAATGATATCATAGTTTACCTTTACAGAATCAACAATGTTATCAGATGAAGATGAGCAAATGATATGATCAAGCCAACTCCGAGCAAAACATGAATCACCTAAATATGTAAAAGTATCAGGATGCAGGCGTTCAATGTCTGAAAAGATGAAATTATTATCTTGCACAAAATTATCTAAAAGTACAAATTCATGCAGATTTTTTTTCGGATCTGCATTAAAATAACCTGAAATAAGACAGTAGCAAGTACTTAATTCATTAAATGTAACTTGTTACAAGCCTAAAATCCGCTGATATTTATCACAATCAGAATTTTCAGTTGGTAGATGCACATAAAAAATTACGACATCGGGCTTATACAACATTTTAATGCCATACCGATAACACGACTTTCACCGTCAAAAACGATAGGTGAGATACCGTTGAGATTTTTACGCCAAAGAATACCAACGCCCCCATAGGGTCTCCCTGTAAGAACACCATGGGAGCTATCGAAGGCACTCACGCGTATTTAGGTTAACTCATTATGCAACAAACTAAGAACTGGTAACTTTTCCGTGTCAAGCCAATGTTCTTGAACCAATAAAATATCCAAGAATTAAGTAAAGCGCCAGGGGAACAAAGAGAAGAAATTTAAACCTCTTACATTGTAGCTAGCAAGGTTAACGACATCCATTATCTGTTAATGATATTAACTACTCGTGGTGAACTTCTCTTCGACTTTGCAATCAGCTCAGGCTTCGTCAAATTATACGATTTCACAAAAATTCTAGTGGGCCACAATTCAGAACGGAGGTTATATGGATTATATGGTCTCATGATTCATGATTCGAGGCAGAAAGGGAAGTATTACCCCCACCCATTACATTAAAAATTGGTTTAGAAAAAAATCACTTAAAATTGTAACAAACTGAGAGGCTTAAGCTTTTTAACTTTAAAATATGCGATTTTTCCACCTAAAGCTATACATGTTTAAAAAGGCCCTTTTCAGAGCTTCAAGCAACATAACATTAATATGGTTTCATATTTCATGGCTCAAGGCAGAAAGGGAAACACAACCCTTACCCTTATATTACACATAACAGAACGAAAAAGGGTTCGCACTTTACGAAAAGTGGAGGTGAAGTGATATTTTCTCTTAAAACTCATGAAATATTTTTTTTCAAACTTTCAAAACAAGTGCTTAAAAATCCTATAAGAAATTATTGCTGTTTCATTTTTTCTATTTTTCTTTAAAAAAAAGAGATTCCATCTTGATACAAATATGGCCATGCAACATTTTCTGATGAAAAATGTGACATGAGAAATTACTATACATGAAAATCATTGTTTTCCAAGCAAAAGTCCACACAACACATATATGATTAGCAGTATTTGCCTTATATAATAAAACAAATTCAATTTCAGAGTAAGGTGATTAACATTGTCAACCATAGTCGAAAACTTGCAACAATTCATTAAAGTGAACTGGTCTGTTCCAACACTATTTAATATACTCAGTTCAAAATCTCAACGATCATTGAGAACACTTCAAAAAGTTAACTAATATGTTTAAATACTACTGGTTATACTCAGTTCCAAACCTGAATAATAGTTGAGGACACTTGACAAGGTGAACTGGTCTGTTCTCATGCTATTGGCCATACTCAGTTATGACTGTTTAGACGTATCTGAATCACCATCACTAGAGGACAATATGTGTAAATGTAGAATGTGTGCACAGATAAAGGTGATAGCGAAATTCTTTGTGGCAAAAATGAAAGTGAGAGGCACACATTACAAGTTTATTTTCTTCTTCAACACATTGCAATTAGTAAATAACATCCATAAATCTGTTTTATTTGCTTCATTGTGAGAAAACGATAGTTATCGTATTTTCTTCCGGTTAAAATTACTGAATTACCAGAAAAAAAATCAAATTAAAGTTATCCAATTCCATGACGTCATATTTTTTTTTACTAAAATCCTTATGCATTTTAGAAAGACTAGTATCTAAGCTTTTTAAAACTATAAGGGGTATGGCATTTTAAGCCAGTTTACTTCAACAAGGAAAGAATGTTGTACACCTACCTCTAGCTTTTGTACACCCCATACAGACAATTCAAAATTGACTCCAGAGAAGTAGTGTATAGTTAAATATCTAATGTTAACATTTTTTCTTGTTTATTATGTAGGAATAAATAATTGAAAGACAAAATGTGGTGAAAATTTTGCTTATTAAAAGGTAAATCACAATTGTTACATGGTATTTTTGGTAAAAAAATTCAAAATTGTCAAAAACATTCATTTTAAAGTCGTCCTATTCTATGTACACAAATTAATTTTCCTAAAGTTGGTGTTTACTAGAATGAGCAATATCTGAGCTTTTCAAAAATGTTAGGCTTGTGCTATTTCATGCCAGTTTACTTAATTTATGGGAGGATATAGTACCACCTACCCCTGCCCATTTTTCGCCATTTTTGCGGCACATACAAATCAAAAACCAGTGCAGACAGGTAGTGCATCCCAAAATATCCAACGTTTACATCTATTTTCTTGTTCAGCAGACCCCAAAGAACAAAAAGTACCCAATTAGTAGGTTTACGGGAGGAGTGCATGGTGGGCCCCTCCAGCCCACTGACTATAAGGATTGATGTACAAAAGTGTTATGTAAATGTAATATCAATTTTCAGCATTAAATAATTTCTGCATGTTTATCATGGCCTCTTTGCAAAATGTTGAGGATTCAAAGCAATGACGTTTTCTATTTTTTTTTTTTTATAAAAGTATATCAATGCTCTTTTTTGACAGTAAGCATATCAAAGGAAACATGTTGTCATCTTTTGTTTTGGTTTGTTGAAATAAAAAAATAACTCAATCATATGTGAGTTGTACATGTAGATCAATATAAATGTATAGATCTTATCTCAGCCACCAGCAATTAATCAGATTTGTGAACAAAATATATCACATTAGTACTCTGCCATAGAACAGTGTAATAGAATTGAATGAAATCAGTTTCTAAATGTGTAATAACAGATTAAACAACAGACTAAAATCCCACAAAAACTAGACTGAATTGAAATGTCTGAAACAGTTTGTACTTAGTAATGCAGAACGAACTCCTGTATAACGGCTACATTCTTTTATACTGATACAAAGGACACATCTAATAAAAACGCTATTTAACTACATACAAATATGAGCTGAAGACACCCTTAGAGTCCTTGTACCAATTTTCAAAGCAACTGAACCAGCAATTTGTCAGGAGAATTTCTCGTATATTTAACCATCACTTCAATCTTACATGTATCAAAAACTGTCAAATTGAATTTTGTACACAACATGCCTTCATTTTAAAACCAAAGTGGAGGAAGGAAAAGGAAAAGTATGTGATAATGTGCTTACAATCAATGAAGTTGAAAGCTTCAAATGTTACTTATAGGGTGATTAACACTTTTTAGTAGATGTAGAATCTACCTAAACTATAGTCCCTTGAAATTTTTGACATATAATATAGCTTTTCCATCAAGGGTTTGACTATTTACTCCTCAATATCGTTTTGAAGTATTCTCGGTCCCTTCAAATTTGTTTCTGTTATCAATCTGCTCTATCAACTCTACACACAATGAAGTACTGTACATGTGCGCATGTAATTCTTCAGCCTCTATTGTTTTGTTGGTGTTCTTCTGATGGCAATGCTCTACAACAAAGAGAATAACATACACATATTAATGGAGCCATACAAATCAAACGGCATACAATATATGTATTGGCATGTAATTGAAAAACAAAATAAACATATTTATATTTACTATGTACCATGTGTATAATTACTCTCATTTTCAGTACTGTACACCAAAACATTGTCAGCTCAATTTTGGCCGTCTACACATTGATGACCATGTCATAGATTTATATCAAGACCCCTATGTGACTATGCCTCTATTTTTTTATATTGTGAGGGGTTCAAGGGAAGTAGATCCAGCAGTTAAGTGATGGTGTAATGAGTTGTTTGTCTAAAAGTAAGTGGCAAGGGCATTTCAGTACAGTATTTTAGCTGGCTGTCACATGTACTCGTATAGTGTAGTTTTCACTTACTCTTTCATTAAAAACTCCAGAGATACCTTTGCAATTAAAATACCAGAGTATGAAAGACCGGCATACAATGCAAATAAAACAAGTTTCGATAAGAAATTCAAAAATCTAAAACCAAATGAACTTTATTGATCAATCACAGGATCACCGTGCCAATTTTCACCGTCATTAATTCAGATTTGATGAATTTGAACCGGCGAGAAGTGTGCAACCTGTTTGTACATTAGACGCCATTGTTTTCTTTGAGAACGCGAGGTTATTCGCCGCGTTGTAAAATAAAAATACATCTGAAAAAAAAATTTGGTTTAACTTTTTAATTTCGCCGTCAATTTTTACAATATTTTAGATTACACATCTCATGAATACAAAACTTAAACTCTATGGTTTTATTTTTTTTAGTTTCCGTCTTATTGTTATGAAAAGACGAGTTAACGATCGTTTGTGCTGTTGGCTGTGATTTCACGTACTTTTACATATAACTATAACCGCTTAGGTATTTTAGCAATTTTTCCGTGATATTCTTACAAAAATAACATAATTGAAAGGGCAACATATAAAGTAAATGGATTATGAAACTTTTTCATCAATATTTAACTGTATAGTGAGGACATCCGGCGAAATTTTCAACACCACGCGGGAGGTTGATTTTACTCTTTGTACGCGTACTCAATGTATGCATGGTGAAATGTGTATTACCCAAAATAGGCCGCCTTTGAGCCGTAGTGGAACTTTTTACATGTAAATATGTAGCTTTCCCTGACACAAGGCTAGACTACCTTCAATGCTGGCAAAATTCTGGTGACACATTGAATGACTCTGTGTGCATGAAAATTTTAGTGGAATCCTAATACATTTTATATTTAAATACAGGATAATATTAACAATGGGAGAAGTGGGCCTGAGGAACGCACATGAGTGTACTGTAGAAGAAGAAGTGCAATGTTAAAAGAAATTGTACATTGGTAATTTGGAATATTATTCATTTATATAAGTATAATTACACCATGGAGTATAAAAAGACCTGGGTGGCGATGCAGAATGTAATGGGTATGTAAATGTTTACAGTCGAATGTCTGTTGATAGAATGGACATGCCTATTAAACATTAATTAAGTGTCCCCTTGGCATAATACATTTTCAAGTAACAACCCCCGATGGCCCAAGGGCTCCTCCCTTGCTATCAGAGGATTAAGCTTTACTGATTAATTATTGTTTGATTTGAATCATGGAGTTAAAGAAGTATTTTTGAACACGGAGGCACCGTGGTTTGAATAAAGATAAGAGACTTGACATACCTTTGTCTGCGCATCGAAGAGTCTGTCATTTTGAGATACCTCCACAACACTATTCACGTAACTTTTATACATTCCTGACCGCGGCAGTGAACCGAATTGGTCAAATTCATGAGATGAACAAGTGTGTCGGTCATATATACACCCTGGATAAAGTCGCGATTCGACGGTGCTCGAGTCTAAAGCTGGCTGACATACCCATGACTTGGCTGATCCTTTGCTCAGCCAAATGTGTAAGATCCACTGTATCGTTACATCACGCACAGTTTACTGCATACGCTACTACCTCAAAGACTGGTTGAATAAATGTTGAATCATGCGAATCTTTGATGATGATATGATTTGCCACCACTTATGCGTCCCGCACAGGCGTTGGAATGGGGTTCCGGTTTTCGTATGTGTCAAGATGCCGTTCATATGCCCAGTCATGGAGTGCTAAAAATTTATTTTACGAAGCAACACTTACGTTTCCATACAGTTCATGGTTCTCTACCTTGACAAAGAAACTCAATACAACAAAGACTGCTGTAAATGATCTACACATGACCTTGTTGGTTCCTTACATATTTCCTTGTCGCAATTGAGATATGGTATCATTACCTACCACACGATATGATTTTGACATTATTGTTGCCAGCAGACTGATTCAATTTAAAGGAGGCTAATTAAGTGACTCACTAACTTTTCGACCATGTGGCATGTGTCTGTCCGATGTACACACTCAAGGTCAAACACACACTTTGCAGGTACTTTTGTTACTCAAAAAAACTTCCTTTGTGAATGCTGGCTGTCTCTCCTTAAACAAATGATGGATTAGAGCGCTACCCGACATACTGGTATATGATTGATTTCACCCGAGGCCAGATATTTGGACTCTTTAATTTTCATAATTCTTTTCCGGTCTCTCCCTTTGGAGGGCTCATTTTGAAGTCAATGGAATACTGAAGTATTTAATATAACTTAATCAAGATGTTAACCCGACCTTGCACCTACACGGTGCATTTTATCTCAAAATAAAGTTTTTGCAAAGATCCAACTTTCATTAATTTTTTGAACCAAGATTAAAATATTTACTGTGTTCGCCTTTTGGCAAGGCATGCAGTCATAAGTTGGGTTAGAAAGTAGTGTAAATTTATGCATGGTATGCAAATTTCCCTATTTTTGACATATCTGTTTTCAACATTTCTTATTTTGAACATTTGGAATTTTTGTGAAATACTTACACTACCGGTATGTTCTTGAGATACTGTGAAATAAAATGATAATTTTGTCTGGCGGTGTGAACCTACGTTTGGCAATAGTGTCATTTCAATTTCAATTATCATGATTTCAATCACTATTTTTGGATGTCAGTATTTCAAACACAACCAGTTCAAATGAGAATGATGAGAGTGCAAAACAAAGGTTTTCTACTCTGAATATGTACACCATCATTCTTCGTGATACTATTGCTTCCAACTTACTAAACTTAAGATCTCAGAGTCTTCATTTTTGATAACATGGTATGTGGGATTTTTAACGGCATCTTTAATAAATATTGCTATGAAGAAAGATGCGTTGGTTAAGTGAAATGCAACCCTAATGTCATGTAATCACATTCATATCTGACAATCTTACACAAACCAGACTTAAGTTAAGCATTCATGATGTTAGACAGCACAACGTATTTAAATTATTTTTATTAATTCCTTTTAATTGCAGATTTCCTGAATATTACAAAAAAGACATATCATAGTATAGTACAAACAACGTAACAGCAGTTAGAGCTCCTCTGTGTTATGTAGACAATAACTAAATGTTGCAGCTGTTGATGGAGATGGTGGTATCTTTGATTGCTCATTCATAATGGCCTAGCCAAAATGGCAAAATAGCTGCAGATATACACAATTGAAGACTGTATTATAATTAGAAGATATCACATTTAACACGATTGGAACTAATTTGGGATAATTGGATAGGCACAATTTCTCAAGAATTTTAGAAATTTGTCTAATATTACACCTGATTTGCTCACCACCTTTAAAATTTTATTTAAAATTTACAATGCTGTTGAAATGTTATGAGTAAGTATCAGTGCATGATAGTGTCTATTGCAATATTGTTCAAAACATAGGAACAATATTTATATTTGAATGAAAATATGAGAGTTTGTCTGTAGTTTCTTCATTACTGAAAAACTAGTAATAATCTCAGTTTGTCAATTTTCCTCGACCAAAATGAAGTCTTTTGATTGATTTACAGTTAAGTCAGTCAGGGTCATTTAAAATGTGCCCTGACTCAATTAAATGTTTATGAAGCCTTAAATTCACGAAAAAGGCAGGGGCATTTCAAAAGTGCCCTGACTCAAAAGTCGTCAATTAGAGAAATTTTAAGCATTTTGTCTCGTTTCTTCAGTACATTTACACAAAAATCAACATTTTTTCATAAAAATGAATCCGATGAAAAAGGTATGCAAATATCATTGTGTTTTCGTTGTTTTGTTCGATATGAACAATATTTCAAATTTTACTCTTTTCTATCATTTTGTAAAATTTCAGCTGTAAAAATTTCGATTTCGTTACATTTTCCCAATAATTACTTCATCCAATTTTCCCAAAATAGTTCCAATCGTGTTATTTATGTAACGCCAAGGAACCTTTATACCAAAAATGAAAATTATCGGACGAGCAGTTTTTGACAACAATGTCTGTTTACCAAAATGACAAAAATTGCCTTAAAATGTAAAATAATAAGATTTCGTCATAATTGTACATGTACGTATTCTATAACAATCTGTATACACAATTTCAAGCTATCACACAAGTAATTTTTAAGGGGGGAAATGACCAAATTTGGCAAAAAATTGCCCCCGAAATACTCATTATACATTTCATCATAATTTGAACATATTGCATTTTCATCATCCCTATGCAACTGTATACCACGATCAAAGCTGTCAGACACGCCATGTTGCCGTAAAAAAATGACCAAAAATAATAGAAGTTGCCATAAAAATATAATTTTGCATATTCTGCAGAATTTAAAAAAGTCGGAAATAGGTCGTCCAAATGGATCTATCTATATCCTGAATATCAAAGCTCTCTGAGTGGCAGTATTTGGAGATTTGCAATGACTTGTGATCAAAAATGACAAAAATTGCCCATATCCCAAATATTAAAGCTATCAGACTAGCTGTTAAGGAATAAGATTTTTAACTCATAAATAGCAAAATAAGCAAAATAAATACAAATTTGCATATTTCATCACAATCAGACAAGTCTGATTAATGTCATATCTGCAGACTTGTACTTTAGACAATAATAATAATCTGACTTGCTGTTTTCAAGGAAAAGCCTTAAATGTAGATGTAAAAATATGATGGATGCCAAACAACACACCTGGTGACGCCATACATCCATCGATTATATCAGCTTGGCAGCATTGAAAGCGGAGCTAAAAACACTTGTAAATGTAATTTAGGATTTAAAACGTATGGCAGGCTGGATAAATGAAACTTTGTTTTCATTTTGTTTAATTGGTGCTCCCAATGCCTCGTACTCTCGCTGCCCACTTTGGTGCTGCATCAGGGATTCGTTTGCTCCGCTGTCAGTGACATCAACAAGAAGTCTTTTTGACGCTTTTGAACATTTTCTGTTAAACATGTCATCAAGACTTATTTTACATCTTGTCAGTTCCTCACGCTCCAAGGGCAGCCTTTTCCTAAATGTCTTTGGTTGCTGGTGCACTTAGCCTGTTGCATGCTCTTCATTGGTACTTTATTTAGTACTCATGAAGTTCATATTCTGAATGATTTGTTGGTACTTAGTTTTAGTTGTAGGGCTCCAGTCTCTCTTTTTTAAATGCGGTCAACCTCCTTGCTCGCTTCTGTACAACAAAAGACACAACAAAGAAAAAAAAATAATGATGTATATACATACTTTGATATATGAAGTAATTATTTCATATTAAATCCTTTTACGTATACATTCAATTTGCTATGTTTTATTCTCAGAGATAATTGCTAGCCTGCTAACAAAATTGTATTATATCAATTTTACTTCAACTTCCCAGACTTCTGAAGAGTTGGCCAAAGGCCTTTCACACTGAACACCTTTCTCCGTTTCCCTTCACTCTAACAGTTTCCAATGCTAGGATAGACCAGTAAAGTCATGTGAGGACATGGCCTAATTAAGCAATTAGATTTCATATTCGTTCCTTACCATTAAGCAATTAGATTTCATGTTTGTTCCTTACCATGTTCCCCCAACAAAGCAACGTTATGGACTTTGTCCTGATTGTAACTAGGCTTTCCTCAGAATTGTGAGAATATGCATTACATTTTTTAAATTCCAGTACTGTTCACAGATATGACAACGAAGAACACATCAAGTGTAACACTTAACATTCTCAATGCAAAATGCCAGGACAACAATACCCTCTCTTTCCTTAATAATAATAATAATAATAATAATAATAATAATAATAATAATTAATATAATTAATATAATTATTATATAGAAATAATAACGCGAATAATAATAGGTTCAATTTCCGTGAAAATTTCACCATAAATAAGGGTATTTTGGGTCGAAAAGACCAAATATGATATCGATTTCACTGCCCCATGTTTCCATGGTAACCATTTAAGGGGTTGAAAATTTAAGTTTTTCTAATATTCAATAAAAAGTTACTTTGATTGATATGAAAATTATCTAGCAGGGAGAAATCGGGTCAGAGAACACGAAAACCAGACGTATTTTAATGTTTTGAGTTGTCACGGTAACTATTCGGGGATTTAAAATGTTACTTTTTCCTCAATTCCTATTAAAGAACTATTGATTGATGTAAAAATTGAAATTTTCTTGTTAGCACACCCAAAAAAATCAGACTCATTTTAATGTGAATTGTTTCCATGGCAACCATTCAGGAGTAAAAATTACCAGTTTTTCAAAGATTCCATCTAAAATCCAGGAATCAACAGAATGTGATATATCAAAGGGATATTTCGGGATAAAAACACCAAATATCCAGTGTAAAAATCCAGTTATCAACAGAAATATTATACCAAAGGGTTATTTCGGGTGAGAAAGACAAAATATGATATCCATTTTTACTGCCCTATGTTTCCATAGTGACCTATTTGCGTTTTAAAATTTCAATTTTTTTCCTAAGTCCATTAAAAGTAATCCCAGTTACTATGCTCTGTAAATGCTCTCCTAAGTGTATTTATAACAGCATGAACTCCATGTTCATGTTTGTTTTGTTACCATAGTAACCATTTCGGTAACCATAGTTTTTTATTTAAAACCATAGACCCTCGAGAGGGTCTATGTTAAAACATAATTCTCTGTTTTTTATTGATTTTATGGATTTCTGAGTAACAACTTTTAATATTTATTCTATAATAATAATAATAATAATAATAATAATAATAATAATAATAATAATAATTGTAATTTCTTTGCCTTCATTCTGGAAGGAATAATAACGATATTGTATATTGTGGCAATTTTGGTCAAAATTATGTTTTCCGTTAATTTTAGTGCGTTAGAATTAACTTTACATAGACCAGAAATAATTTTTCAAGCATTTTTAATCGTGTTTCATGCAGTCGTCCCAAATTTGTGTTATATAGCATATTACTAACTTATTATGCATTTATCATATTAAGTTTATGCCTTCAAATAATTTTATGTCCTGAAATTAATTCTACTAGTATCCGAACCCGATCCTCCTTATCAAGCACCAATTGGGCCAATGTACGATTATATGTATCACAAGCAGTAACAGTAGCGCACAGTTTTTTTGTTTTATTTATAACATAATTCACTGGTACATATTTATTTTATGAATTTATAATTAACGACGTATAATAATGTTCATTTTATAATAATTTATTTTGATTTCTTTGCCTCATTCTAGGAAGAATAATGAAGACAAATTATATATTTCTGATTGTTTAACTAAAGTAAAATTATGGCCATGTAGTGGTGCATTATTTTTGTGACCTGGCATGACCTCATAAACTCTATGATTCTGATGATTAGCTAGATCTCCCCTTTCCATTGTAGCAATGGTTAAATTTGAACATGATCCCTGTATACCTTTAAACATTTTTTTAAACCCAGCAAGCCAAGACAAGGGAAAATATTACAAGTTAAATGTTTCATGTCTTATATTGCCCAGGGCTCGAAATTAACTTTTTTCCCTGGGAGTCCACTTGGGCAACCATATTCTGAAGTTGGTAGCCCAGTGACACTGGCTGGTAGCCCATTCATATTTTAGATCAGGGGTATCTTTTTTCGTTGACCAGACAAGAAAGGGCTATTTCACAAGGTTCTGCCCATGAAGTGAATTTTCTAGTCTTTTGATGTGTATACTTGCACACCTTTAATGCCCAAGGAAAGGTGTAATGGACGACAGTGGGACTCAAAAGTTTTGTGACCTATAAACAACCTGTTTCACTCTCACAGTTGTATGCAAATTTTAAAAGTCGCCATGACAACATGACAAAAATATGGCCTTTTTAGCACTGAGACATACTGTAGCAGGGCTAAAAATAGACCATGGCCCTTCTGTTCGGAGGAGGCATAATTTCCGTGGCATTTAGATTGATACAAATTATCAATATGCAACGAGAATGCGTTTTTTGGCCATCGTTTCCTGTGCCCGTCATTCAAGTACGTCAGTTCAGATATGGAAACTTTGTTGGAAAGTTCCACCGCACGGCCGGTGTCTCCAGAACAAAGTCATACTATTGCAAATTTCCATGCCCAGCTGGGTTTGACTGCGTTGGTCCCAAAGTGACCGACGCATCTTTCAACCTTTCAGCTTGGTGAAAAACGCATTTATTGATTCGCCAAAGGCCTGTGGACTCGCTTATTTTTGCACAAGTGCTACGTGGAAATAGAAAAAAGTTGTTGAATACTCACTGTTTCAGTGAATTCGCCATGATGAGAGTTCTCAAATCAAAAAATGTTGCCGAGCTCGAATACAAATGTCTTCAACGTCATTGTTATACAAGAGTTAGCAGTCCAAAGTCTGTCACCCTGATTTTTTTCAAAGTTTGAAGAAGGCCGGCATTTTATCTGAATGATTGTACTACGTGAAACGCAAAATTCCATCGCATATTATCTGGCAATATGTACAGTAGAAATACTGTATATCGTCGCTCCATGTACGTATAAGCTTATACTCCACAAAATGGCCACAGGCGGCGTGAACTTTCTGAAAGGATTTCCTAAACGTCCTACTTGGTACCTTAGGGACTAACTTGTGATTTCCTGAAAAGTATTCTCTGCAGTAATTCCAGATTCTGTAAACATAAAAAGCTGAACGACAAGATTATAGCATGGGACGTAGTGTACAGACTACACATTCACGCGCAGGTAAACATAATTGCGCACGCTCATATTGGCAGACTACACTGGAAAACGAGTGCGCATGCGTGAAGGTATATTTGCAGCAAATACACTGGCATAGACTCTCCATAGTCACTATGCCTTGTTTTGTGTGTGTTCACGACTGCCACGATGGACCTGCATTCGAACACCTCTTTTTCAGAATTCCCACCGCTTCAATGACGTGTTATTAGATTCCTATATAATACTTATAGCCCCTTAACTTGTAATGCTAATAATAATAATAATAATAATAATAATAATAATAATAATAATAATAATAAATATAAGTATAATATAGAAATAATAACGCGAAATATAATAGGTTAAATTTCCGTGAAAATTTCCACCATAAGGTATTTTGGGTCAATAAGACCAAATATGATATCTATTGCACTGCCTCATGTTTCCATGGTAACCATTTTAGGGGTTGAAATTTTCAGTTTTTCTAATATCCCATGGAAAGTTACTTTGATTGATATGAAAATTACCTTAGCGGGGCAGTTTGGGTCAGAGAATACAAAAAACAGACTTATCTTAATGTTTCGAGTTGCCATGGTAACTATTTTGGGATTGAAAATGCTACTTTTTCCCTAATTCCTATTAAAGAACTATTGACTGATGTAAAAAAACTGCTAAGAAGGGTTTTTCTTGATAGCACACCAAAAAAATCACACTCATTTTAATGTGAGATGTTTCCATGGTAACCATTCAGGAGTAAAAATTACAAGTTTTTCAAAGATTCCACCTAAAATCCAGTAACTGACAGAATATGTTATAGCAAAGGTTTATTTTGGGTTAGAAAGATAAAACATGATATCCATTTTTACTGCCCTGTGTTTCTATAGTAACCTATTTGCGTTTTAAAATTTCAAAGTTTTTCCAAATTCCATTAAAAGTAATCCCAGTTACTATGCAAATGCTCTCCTAAGTGTATTTATCACAACATGAACTCCATGTTCATTTTTGTTTCATGCTGCCATGGTAACCATTTAGGTAACCACAATTTTTTTTTTTTTAAACCATGCATATTTTAGATCAGGGGTATCTTTTTTTCGCTTAACGGACACGAAAAGCTTATTTTACGAGATTATGCCAATGAAGTGAATTTTCTAGTCTTTTGATGTGTATACTTGCACACCTTTAATGTCCAAGGAAACAGGTGTAATGGACGACAGTGGGACTCAAAAGTTTTGTGACCTATAAACAAGCCATTTCACTCTCACAGTTGTATGCAAATGTTAAAAGTCGCCATGACAACATTACAACGATATGGCCTTTACAGCACTGAGACATACTGTCGCAGGGCTACAAATTGGCCATGGCCCTTCTGCCGGGAGGAGGCATAACTTCTGTGTCATTGTGATTGATACATTATTATCAAAAAGCAACGAGACCGGGTTTTTATTGGTCATCGTTTCCTGTACCTGTCATTCAAGTACGTCAGTTCAGATAAAGAAAGTTCCACCGCACGGCCGATCGTCTTCGTAATTTCAAGAATAAAGTCACACTATGTCCCCAGCCGGGTTTGACTGCATTTATCTACCTCTTCCCAAAGTGACGGACGGATCTTTCAACCTTTCAGCTTGGTGAAAAACGCAATTATTGATTCGCAAAAGGCCCGTGGATTCGCTTATTTAGCACAAGTGCTACATGAACATAGGAAAAAGTTCGACTCACCCTAGCCCTCTCGATTGTTGAATACAACTACGGTCCCTGATGAAAGGCAAAATTCCATCGCATATTATCCGGCATTATGTACACTGTACAGTATAAATACTGTTTATGCTACAGGTACGTACAACTATAAGCTTATACTCCACAAAATGGCCAAAGGCGGCGTGAACTTTCTGAAAGGATTCCCTAAACATACTTGTTGTTACCTTACAGACTCACATGTGGTGTCCTGAAAAGTATTCTCTGCAGTAATTCCAGTTTTTGTCAACATGCAAAGCTGAACGATATGATTATAGCACGAGACGTAGTGTAAAGACTACACATTCCCGCGCACGTTAACTCAATTTCGCATGCTCATATTGGCAGACTACACTGGTAAAATATTGCGCATGCGTAAAGTTATATTTGTAGCACAGATCTCGCGGAAAGTCATGCATTTGCTCTTTTTCCATCCCAAAATTCCTTGATTGCTTACATTTAATGCACATTAACAAAATAAAACCAACAACGTCAGCATAGGGAGAGGGTTTATGGTTTCCGCCACAACTACAAATGCCACGATGAAGATACGTTTACAAGGCCAATTACACTGGCATAGACTCTCCACAGTCGCTGTCGCTGTGCCTTGTTTTGTGCACGCCAACAACTGCCACAATGGGCCTGCATTTGAAGGCTACATAGTACAGCTCAGCAGCTGTGAGCATGCGCTGTCAGACACAGCGACTGTCAGTTTTTGCAAGTATATGAATAAAAATAAGGGTAGTGATGTCAAAAGGAACACCTAACTGGACGGAGAGAATATACGTACGACAGTTAGAAGTCACCCCTTGTGACAAAATTATAATAAACAACACCTCTTTTTCAGAATTCCCACAGCTTCTGAACTGTTATTAAATTTCTATATAATACTTATAGCCCCTAAATTTGTAATAATTATAATAATAATAATAATAATAATAATAATAATAATAATAATAATAATAATTATAATAATAATAATAATAATAATAATAATAATAATAATAATAATAATAATTATTATTATTGTTATTATTATTATTATTATTATTATTATTATTATTATTATTAATTTATTTTTCTAAAGCGATTTCCATCAATAAAATATCAAACCGCTTTACAATATAATACTAGATGAAAATACTCGCTTTATCTTTTGTCCTCTTTCTATGTAAAGTTACGTTGTCTTTTTTTTTCCTGGTGTTGTTATCTATTAGACTTGTGGAATATCTTTTACAGCCTTCTGTACTATAAACAAGTGACCTAGCGGCCGATGTAGCTCCGCTGTGTTTATGTAGAGAATGGCTATTTTTGACACATGTTTATGAACAAGGTGAAAATCTTTGATAGCTCAATGCAGTGGCCAAAAAGTGGCTAAAATAGCTGCAAAAATACACAATTGAAGATTTCATCATACTATGAATATATCATATCGGATCATCCCTCAGAATATGTCAACGAAAGCTATCTGATGAGCAGTTTTTTTGAGAATAAGATTTTCTTACCAATAATGGCAACAATTGCCCCTAAAAATAAAAATTGCAGATTTCATCGTAATTTCAAAAGATCAAATTTAGTTCATCTTAGAAACCTGTGTACCAAATTTCAAAGCTGTTAGACCAGTTCATTTTGAGAAACACATTTTTTGACCAAAAAATGGAAAAAATCGCCTCAAAAATTCAAAATTGCAGATTTCATCATAATTTCAATAAATATCATTTAGTACATCTATAGAAACCTGTATACCAAATTTCAAAGCTATCAGATGAGTAATTTTGGAAATACACATTTTTTGACCAAAAATGGCAAAAATTGCCCCCAAAATACAAAATTACAGATTTCATCGGAATTCAATATAGATTACTTAGCTCATCTGTAGAAACCTGTATACAAAATTTCAAAGCTATCAGACCAGTACTGTTTGAGAAACACATTTGTTGACCAAAAATGGAAAAAATTGCCCCAAAATTACAAAATTGAAGATTTCATCACAATTTTAATAAATATCATTGAGGTGATCTGTAGAAACCTGTATACTAAATTGCAAAGCTATCAGATGAGAAGTTTTGGAAATACACATTTTTTGACCCAAAATTGCAAAAATTGCCCCAAAATAAAAAATTGCAGATTTCATCAGAAATTCAAAATATATTACTTAGTTAATCTATAGAAACCTGTATACCAAATTTCAAATCCATCGAATTTTTTGAGAAATACATTGACCAAAAAGGGCAAACATTTCCTAAAAAATGAAAATTTGCATATTTCTGCACAATTTGAACAAATCTGAAATAGATCATCCCTAGGGACATATTTACCAAATATCAAAGCTATCTGATGGGTAGCTTTGAAGAAGAAGATATTTAAAGATTTTTTTATCAAAAATGACAAAAATTGCCTTAAAAATACAAATATGCAAATTTCACAACGATTTGAACAAATCTGACTGAAGTCATCCTAAGTAAACTGCATATCAAATTTCAAAGCAATCGGACAAGCGGTTTCAGAGGAGAAGATTTTTTTTACCAAAAACACCAAAACATGCCCCAAAAATACAAATATGCCAATTTCACCACCATTTGAACAAACTTAAGTGAGGTTACCCCAAGTGATCTGCATATAAAATTTCAAAGCAATTGGACTTGCGGTTTCAGAGGAGAGGGCAATTGTTGACGTACAACGGACGATGACGGACGACGACGGAAAATCAACCTATTTGATAAGCTCTGCGTCGCTGACAGCGGAGCTAAAAAGGAACACAATACTTTTAATTAGTTTATTAAACGGACCGTTTATTAAATTTAAAAACAACTGTATAACATTATTAGTGTTCATGTATTTACTTACAATTATGAACTGTCCTGCTTTATAACACATATACAGCAATGTTATAGTCTTTGAAGCTGAAGCATCACCTGATTTGCACAAATATTTGTTCCATATCTAAGAACCAAGTTATGTCTCTGAATATATATTGGCATGTCAGAACCAGGTATTTTTCCTTGCGTTTTTAGCAAAGCATGAGCAGCCAGTGCTTCTTTTTTATAACCAATGATTTATCCAAATGCATGTTGGGCAAATTTACAAAATTGGAGAAATATACCAAAAGTAACGTTAACTCTTTATATAGAGTCGATTACACAGTTGCTGCAGAGATGTTCAAGTCAAATACATAAGTGGTTGCAATTTTTAATAACATTTGCATTGTTTTTGTACTCTGTTTCCATGGTCTGCACCTTGTAGTTTCTTTCACTAAATTCACTGTCATCATTGATTCAATTTCATTTGTTTATTGGAGAGGTGGCACCAGAAAAAATGGGATGAAAGGTTGAAAAATCTAGAAAGGACTAGACTAAGCTTGTTTTCTTGAAGTTAACAGACAGCCAGACACATATGGACACTAACACTACATTGCAATGTATTAGATAAGCTACAATCCTCATACCTATGTGACAAAAAAGAAGGAAAAAATTGATTGTGATAAATTAAGAATGGGGGCCGAGGACTGTAAATGCAGAAAAAAAAACTGAGACAAATCCACAACTTTACACTAGCAGTTTTATCATGTTTCCATAAATAAGTTGCTGTTCTTAGAACTTTATATTGGTATTAGGAACTTAAAGAAGACCAGTAGTACAATATGAAAATGTGGAACATCATTCTTTAAATTTATTAGAATCGGCAAGGCTGCAAACCTCTTTATAAACATTAACAGCTAACCAAATTAGGGAGTCCATAATGGAACAAAAGTGTACAAAAGGTGATGTAACTCCTTTTTATTCCACTCTAAATGCCTAGGGCAGGTAAATATGACATTTAAAGGGAAGGGTCAGGCGTCAGATTGTCTTGTTGGGAAATCTACCCACTAGATTACAAATTCAAAGGAAAACAAAGGACTATGACACCTTCATATTCCTCTTAGGTACTAGAATAAACTCTATCCCTGGGATCGAATCCCCTACCTTTAGGCTGTTTAGCAATAATTTTCCTCATTTGCATAGTAATTGCTGAATAAACTTTGCTTGAACCAAAAATGTTTCTATGATCCAGTATGACTGCTTTTGCGAAGTATTAAGAGATTTAGCTTTGTAGTTGGAATGAATAAAATTTTACTTGCATTTATTGAGCTCATTTGAGTATTTTTATGAATAGATTTACTCTGCACCCAGTATGCATTCATATACCAAATTTAAAGCTGATATCCAGTAGAGTTTCTGAGAAACGTGTTGACAAGTCATCATGTCATTCATACATTTACCAATAGGACAGCAATTACCTCACAGCTTCATTTACCATACTGAAATGTTGTAGAAAGAAGCAGGGTGATGAATATAACTAATTGGAAAATATAAACGAAGTCAAAATTTACATTTACTTACTCTTTATGACTGCTATCCCCCATTTTTTCTTCCCATGAGAAGCTTGAACTTCGAGAACTATTTTGTTGATGACATTCTGATTTGCAGAGGACTTAATACCACACCTGGTTAACAAGATAAGAATTTAGATACGATATCAAGATTAAAAATCACAATTGTTGCACATACACTCACTTATCCACCACGATTCATCCAGGTGATATGAGTCGCGACATTGCTTTGTCATCCCTCGGACACATACCGCTAGTTGTAAACACATGTGAAGTAAACAGAAGAGGACTTTCATAGATTGATGTCCATCGTCTATCATTTAAATTCTGAACCATAAAACAGCTGCTTAGCATATTCAAATTTTCAGCATTTTAAAATGATACTAGTACAGCAAGATCGACTAACAAGGATGGTTTGCCCGCTTTTGCATTGCTGTATTCATACACACTGGACTCCAAGCTGGCACAGACAAATAGGGAAACAGACTAGCAACGTGGCATGCCTATGTTCCATGATCGTCTCGGTAGACTATGCCCTTTTCAAATTAAAATGAGTTTAAAAGGTGTTAAACTTTTTGGAGACTTTGTTTGTGGTTGATAATTGCACGGGATTATGCGAAAAACACGACGGGATGGCATCGTACTGCCAGTCGCGTAGCAACCAGAGTTAATTTTAGAGCTCTCTGGGCAGAAACACTGCTTCACGCCGATCAAATCATAACACGCCAGCAGTTTCCTAAACATGTCCCTTCTTGACGAACGTTTAAGAGACGGTATGACTGACTGTAAACCATTGAGTAAAATCTGACGGTATCGATAAAAGACTTTCAAATTTGGTTCAGACACACTCATTATATATTCATAAACATATGAGAGGAATTTGTAAAATGGTATAATTCACTTTCCTGAAGCTCAAAACAATCCCGTTTTCGCCGGCACGCCAATTCCGCTCAGCACCACACGACAACAACAACACAAACTTTGCTGAACATACTTTCGCTTAACAATCGGCGCAAATCCGAGAATTACCGAAGGATGCATGGTCGGCACTCTTCGAGAGGCGAGAGCTACCTGAGGAGAGGCGAACATGGATGGGTTAAGTAACCGCTTCACGCCTTGAACAATACCCGTTGCTGGTCTGTTTCTCTATTTGTCTGTGACGCTGGCAAGGAAGGTGTAAAATGGCTGCCAGGGTTTTTTTGATGTAATGCAATACATTTCCACATTCCAAATCAGTGTAAATTCATATAGATTGCCATCTTACATAATTCTACCCTTGGTGATATGGACGGGCTCACTGAATGTCTACCATTTTTAATGGATTTGAAATTAATAATTTGTTCGAGATTAAACTGTTTGTTTCTACACAGGCTGTTTCAAAATAAAATTGCAATGATAATCATAAGAATTGATGGGTTGAAGTAGAGACAGATATAAACACCCCTGGCAGTAGGAAAACAGAGCTCACTTTAATATGAAGATACGCTACAATCATAAAAAGAGTAGGTTTAGAAAAGTCTTAGGGGTAAAACTAATCTTAAGTAAACTGATAGCTCTACATTTTTGGAACTGGGCTGTTTTCCATGAATAACACGCTATGAGAAAGTGACACTGGAATGTTGGAGGGATTCATGATCTGATGCTCGTTTCATGAATTTAATTCAAGAACTACCAGTTTGTGTCTGTTTATGGTACTTCTAATGTGTCCACTGCATATAGGTTTGCTAAGCAACTGAACGAGTTGTACTATCATAAAATTGTATTTGCATGAAAGTCTTAATTATATGTATACTTACCCCATGAAAAAATCAAAACATGTGATGTCATTTCCTGACAATTCTTTATAAACTGCATGAAGAGCACTCTATAGAAGAAGAAAACACAGTACACTATTAAAATTAACACATACTGATGAAAGCTGTGTTTGTGTGATACATAATATTCCCACTCCGAAGTATAATAGTAAACATTTATATATATATATATATATATATATATATATATATATATATATATATATATATATATATATATTAACATATTTACAGCACTAATAATGATAGCTGCCATCTTTATATGGATGTTAACAATATCGTGTTGCACAGTGCAATATAATCCGGCACCATATGTCAATGTCTGATATCTTTTTGACCATGGCAGTGGATATAAAAAAATCCTGGAGTGAAAGTAAGACTTTCCTGTCACCTCTATTTCCCATGGTGAGAATATGGTTGTTAAAATGAACAAAAAAGTTTACAACATATATAATTCTAGACAAATACATCTGTGTTATGTACATTTACCTGGTAAATAACACATGTAAATATCATGATCATTTGATCAATCATGATGTGACGATTCCTGCTAATCAGTGATGGATGAAGTTTCATGACAAGTAATTTACCTTTTTAAGCTTACAAATCTTTAATGGTAATTATATTATAGCTTTGTCAATACCAGTGAATTTTGTGACGTCATATCCATACATTATTACTGATAATGTATTCCATTATTCAGCACTGCGGCCCCACAGCGAGCAAGGTTTTTTTTTGGAAAACGAAAATAGGACTGCGCATTTAAAAGGATGGGAAATATCGGATAAACCATGTAATACACAAAACTATAAATCTTGACAATGGTTCAAAATATTGATAATAATGTCTTACTGTACGATTTATTACATTTTTTGAGTCCTCACGCACGCACTTGCCGTCTGTCTGGCTGGCGCTCAGCATGCAGTCCCCGTCCGATACGCTGGTTGTACTACTACGTTTGTTTACAACATGGTTCGCTTGGTATAGGTGAAACAGAACTCAGTACGTTTGCAAACTCCTAGACGATACTGGGTTTGACACATGGCATATTATGTATGTCAGTGGCCATGTAAACTATGCAAGCGTGAAAGGCTACTCGAACCAGCCGTAAACGGGCCAACAACGGCAGCTTGCTGTCATCAACCTTGACCGGAAGTGTCTACGGAAATTACTACGGAGCCATTCAAAGTCTCGGTCCAAGGTCAGCTACTACCAACAATCATGACGACCGTGGACTCTCCGTTGATCTAACATCTCGGCCACCTAATTCTGATGCACTGACTGTAATCGGAGACAACTTTCATTGATCGTTTTTTTATCCACGTCTGTGATTTTACCTTGCCTTGTTCTCGATATCGCGACGGTACCGAAACCTTCTAGTATGTTTGCCAACTGTACCTTTCAAGCACCCGTTTACGTCAAGTTCTGTCGTTCGCCGAAATAAAATAGCTCTTCCAAGGATCCATCGAAAATTAAATTTATAGACACAGTTATTATTGAAATATAAACATTTGAATAACAATGTTGAACTCTGTTGATATCGTTTGTAATGAATACTGTACTACTAGCGACATAATAATGATCGTGTTGATCAGCTGATACCATGGCATGGATCTCGCTGATCATGCTGACGTCGATGCATGAACATTCCGTTTTCTTCATCTCTGGAATTTCACCGTGTCGATTTTTTGAATGGCAAAGTTGATGTTTCAAGTTTGACATAGACGGTAGGGATGCAGTTACTTTTCATTTCCCTCGAAAATACTTCGTTTTTCAATTCAAAATGAACCGTGAAAGTGCTGGTCATTTTTTGTGCTGAACGTGCGTGTTCAGGGGCAGTGCAGTGCACTGTGCAGTGTGGAGTGCATGTAATATGTACAGAGTCAGGGCCGATCATGCTGGACGACGCTCACTGCGCTGGCTTCAAACTCAGTTAAAATTTCCTTTTTTATTCGTTTTCTACAACTACAAATTCACTGGCATTGCCAAAACTATAAAATAATAGCAATAATGCACCCCCTCCCGGCTCATAATGGACTCAAGCAAACTTTGCACTCCATAATGTACTCGGCTTCGCCTCGTACATTATGTCGTGCAAAGTTTGCTTTCGTCCATTATGAGCCGGGAGGGGGTGCATTATTGCTTAAATAAACATAGAAATTTTTGGAAAGCCTTGGTATTGGAGAACATTTTGGTTTCAATTGTATCACCATTGTTTACATAACTATCATGTGACAGGTAATTTCCATAACCTTTCAAAAATTGTTTTTTCCTATGCTTTGCTTCAATGCTTTAAGATATATGACTGGAAGTTGTGTGACTGCAAGCTGTCCTAAGGATCTTTCATAGCGTGTCTCAGATTTTTTAAACCTTCTAAAACAATTTTTATGCCAGAAAAACTTCTAGATCGGTGAATTTAACGTTAGTTGATTTCTTTACAATTGTGCTCCAAAAACGGGACAAGATACAAAAAATATGAGACACACTTAAACAGAGCATTGTGACAGCCTGTATTTCAGCAAGTTTGATCCAGATGTTTTGCAAAATGTAGACAGATATGAACTATATTTTGACGTAAAAACTTACAGCACAGTCGATTGGAGTAGATACAGCCCGTCGCCGTCTTGTCTTTGCAGTACTGCTTCCATCCTTTTCCATGAGTGCAATACGTTCATATAGCCTGCTTCTGACCTCTTTTGCCCTTCACAATTCCTCGAAAACCTCTCAAAGCACATTATCATGGTTTGGTGTACTATATAGCACTGGTGTTGTAATGTTACTCACAACACTTGGAATACTAGCTGCATTACTACTACTAGTAGGCTGAGGTACCTAAGAAGTGAAGAAGAGAGACGAATTACCTTATGATATACTCGCTTGAATGAAAACTTATTTTCAATCCCTTTCAAACAGATACCCCCACTACCAGATATGATGATTTACTTACTCTCATAGGACGTTAGACATGTAATGCTATGACTAGTATGCCTTTTGTTTGTTTGAGTAAACTAACAAAAATGTTAAACTTTGATAACTACTCCAAGAGAACACACTTACGAAAAATTAACAAAATTTCAATATGTGTTACTTTCATGCACAGGCGCCCGTGCGTTTGGTGGTCTGCTAGATCGAACGATTTTCTGCTCAATCTATCGATCTCGTCGTAGATGTGCCCACCACTGTAACCTAAATACTCCCAAGGTGTGAACAAAGTATTTAGGTTGCAGTGGCAGGCCGATCGACTACGGGATCGATAGATCGAGCAAAAAATCGATCTATCTGGCAGACTACCCAGCCAAAGGGCGCCTGTTTCTCATACAAACCAAGTATGCAAATTTAGCTCGGGGATGCTTGTGTCATCACCTGCTGCAGGAAATGTCGCAAACTTAGAATTAGACATGAAGTGTCCTATGTGATGGCTTGTCGACTTGTTTTAAGTATGCTTCAAATAATATGGTGACAATAGGTTGAGCATGGTGACAGTAGGTTGAGCAATGGAATCGAATTTGTGATGATACAACCTGGTTGAAACATATCCGGAAAAAACTTCCTTTTACTATATACTACGTCGCTGCTAAAGGCCCCGGAAAGTGCGCAGGCTTTTTCTATCTTCGTCGCTGTGTAGCGCCGGCCCGTTTTTTTTTGCAGTGACTATGCAGATTTAGATCACAAGTCTTTTATCAAATTATGTTAGTCAGCTTAAGTTCTGTGCAGGTATTCCAAAAAATAAGAGTAGTTTGGAGAATTGAATCTCGTCGACTACACTGACATACTACTGCCGAACCGACAACAACTTTACAACGGAAACAGATTGAGCTGCGTAAAAGGACTGTTCTGAACAGCGATTTTATGGATAGCCAAAGTTGAGAAGAACATTGTATCAAAACATTTGTACCGCCTGACAAGTGCAGAAACAACATCCCATGCTTTGAGACAGTATCTCGGCTTTGAACTAAAAATAAAGCACTATAAATATATTTCTGGAAAGGAAGTTTAATGTGAAATACTTTGAAATGTAACATAACAAGCAAGCTTGATGTGTTTGTTGACGAACAAAAAATTAATGGCACTACGGAACTCCAATTATGATAAACCAAGTGGAGCGTTTCTATGCTTATGTAACAGTGTTTTATAGCGAAAAAGTTCAACTGCCACACGAGTCATACTTTTACGCTGAAGAAATACAAATGTTGATGTAGTGTGGAAGCAAGCGTTAACTAAAAAGGAAGCGTAAACCGCTGACAGTGACAGTAGAAAGCAATAGTATACGGTAGTTTGATAACGAAAAAGTTCAAACTAAATGTATCGGCAGAAGTCAAAAGCTATAACTGCATGGCGACGTGTTCAACGACGGTCCTCTTGTTTTAGTTCGGCGACTGATTCCTATGCTGGTGACTGCAGTGGCAGCGACTGCAGTGGTGGGAACTGCAGTGGCTGCGAACATGAATCTGATACTTGCGGGATGTGTTCTTGTAACACACTCATGGATGTCAAGTGGCAATACGGATAATAAACGAAGTTGTTATTGAAATCCGGTTCATACATTGGATTTTGATAAAAAATTTGTCCAAATTGCGGGTTTCCAAATGGCACCTGATTCGATACGTAACACGCAAATACGGCTGGGTCAACAAGTAGGGATTGTAGACCTGTTGATTTAGCTGCCTATACGGCGGTACTGTTGGTGGTAGCGCGGAAAGTGAGCTCGGAGTAGAATAAACTGGCTCAGCATTAGCAGGCGAAGATTAACTTGAATGATATTTGTTCGGTGAAGCAACTGACAATCAAGGAGCGGACGGGGCTACATTATGCACATTTGTTGCTCCTGGCGAGTTTGGCGGAGCTGGATTTAGCACAGGGGACGAAACTGGTGAGATCAATCCGTGACAAAACGCGGCCCATCTGTTTATCGCGACGAAATTTTAATAAAGGAATTCGAAAACAGATTTTTTCGTGGATTTTCACGCTAAGCTAAAATCTGTTGCATATTCATATATACCCTATTTCCCTTTTTCCATTTTCAATATCAATTTATCATTTAGAAATAAGCATGGCAGAAAACGGCTGATCGCCCTGTCCAGTTTATTATCAGACTGGCGTAAATTGAAAATAGAAAATGCAGGCTATTTCGTATTTTCAATTAGGTGCAGACATGCGCAAGGACATGTAGTGCCGCCAAGACAGACAGCAAATGGAGTCCGACGTAATTAAATAATGATTACATTGTAACAAAAATGTATCAAAATTATCCCGCGAATTGAAAAGATTTTGATGTCAAGATACACTGACCCTTGTGGTATGTGTTGGCGTAATTAGCTTGAAACTAGAGAAGGGGGATCAAAAATGTCATCCCCTATTCTAACTTGAATGACTAGGGCGCGTGATGTTTACCCCTCAATGGCCCGCCAAACTAAATTTAGTACAGGCATGGCATGCGCGAAAAGTAATAATACCGCTATACATTAAAATAATCGCAATCATACCAATCCATAATCCAATAACACTAGGTCAGAATTTGTAAGACAATAGTTGTAAACATAGACACAAAACAGCACAGAACAGATAGTAAATAAACGGTACACAAACAAAGTCAAATTCATCAAAGAAAGATATCTGGACCTCTGGCCAAAAGACCAAGAAATGATGTCAGGTGTTTCGAAAATAGTAAGCGCATCCTACCCCACATGTGGCACCCGCCATATATCAATCTGTAAGTCAGATAGGTAATGGTCACTAACTAAGGCCCCATGTCACCGATGCTATCAGTGATCATTTGTCGAAGAGAGATATTGTATTTATCTACCAGCTTGCGATACCTGCCAAAAAAGCATTTGAATGTAGAGACAAGTCTTGCTCTGGTGTAACCTTGATTTAACAATTTTTAAGAGAGATGGCCATGTCTCTCTACAAAATCACCATATAAACTGCGTGCTCTTGCATATCGAATACGCTGAGAAATGTATACCCCATAAGCAGGTGAGAGTGGAATATTACTGATGAGGTGTGGATAATTGATTATACTAAAGTTGAAATCATCTCACTTGTCATATAGCCTAGTAGAAAGGTGACCATTAGAGTCAAATTGACCCCAAATAGGACACTCTTGAAACCAAACAATGTTTCGTTAAGGGCGACATTTTTTGTTTTTCTCATCTCCCGACCGACCGTAAATTTCAGCTCCGACATGGAAACAAAAAAAAACTTTTTTTATTTGCGCCGCCTCTGAGGCGATCATCCTTGCAACAGCATCACCATCATCACTTGTGAGATTGCAGCGACTCAGACTGAAAGGACAGAGAGCACAGAACACTGAACAGAGAGACAAGGAATTGAAGTGACTGAATGGACAGAACATTGAACTGAAACAAGTACACATTTCTTGTACTTAAAAATTGTAGAGACTGAATGGACAGAACATTGAACTTAAACAGATACAGGGTTTTATTTGGTTCTTTTTTTTATTGCGACCGCCCGCCCTGCCCGAGTATTCCTCTGGAGATGAGAAACAGAAAAATAAAAGGGTCACCTCAAGTTTGTTGAGACTGTCGGCAGTCGTTTGCGCCATTTCGTTGTTGCAGTTGCGCTGGTTTCGGCTGAGTCAAAGTCTTCGGCATTTGAAGGCAATCCCCTGTGGCGTCACTCTCAGAGAGCATTGGCAGCCATGCTCATTCCACAAGATTTCAAAATAACCC
>LD351155.1:251049-276733 GCA_001465055.1 Ptychodera flava
GACGTCGGCAAAAAAAATCCAACCCCCCCCCCTGCCCAGGCCGAAGAAACTGTCCAGTCCCTAATCTTGGATTTTTCAGCAAAATCGACCCCCTTATTTTGAGAAATACGGGAGAAAATACGACCAAAATTACCCCCTTACTTACAAATCCAGGAGAGGGAGATGTAATGTTAGAGTGAGGTCAATGCTGAATTATTTTTTTCACATATATATGAACACAGAGTCTGAAAGAAACTGTCAACTTTGGAAAAGGATTGTCAAACCCATAAAATTCATTAGATTTCGAATTACAGTTTTAAACCAGATCAAAGCATAGAAAACGCACAATTAAACGTTTGGTGAAGTTTGAGTATCTGATAGGTATGTCCTGGGATATTTAAAACCTTTCTTAAGCCAGGTTTTTGGTAAAGTACGCCTTTTTTCTCGATTTCTTGGACCCGTGATTGGGAATAAAAACACTCCGCTACCCGTGATTTGAGGACCATGCATGGATACACTATTCCCCAACAGTGACAAAGCCGGGGCATTCCTGACTCGCTACGCTTGCGGCCAAAATCCCGGGCCTAGCCCAAACCTCGTATGTACGAGAGACAATATCAATAATAGAAAAGAAAAGGCACAAGGGAGTGTCGATAGTCTAAGTTTTGTTTGCCCTGTCTCAACCAGGCCATGACAACAGGTGGGCCATAATGTTCGTATTATTAACAATGATGTTGTAAACCTGAACACGATGTGTTAACAACCATCTCCTTCAAGTGTTCAAAAACTCAGCATCAAAGAAATTTTACAATACAGTAAATCATTTAACAATCTTTGGTGTTAATTACTTTTCTATGGCTATATTAAATCTATTACTGCCTCGCTGTCAGGCAAACGTACACGGATTTTGATGTAACGAATTTGCCACTAAGTGAAAAATATATCCGGTCTAAAATTGCTGAAAGCATGTTTTTCCAAAAAAAAAGTATGCAGAATAATTTTACATGTTTATTACGGGTTGAAATTTTGAAATTTTGAAAAGAAAATCAGATAACTACCATGAACGTTTTAATTTTAACATCGGTGTGCAAGAGGCGTTCCACTCCTTAACACTTGGTGTTCAGGTTTGGTGCCTTTTCTTATCCTGTCATGCATCAAAACGGAAGTTGCATAATTTTTTTCTTGTAAACGCACGCCGAGGTCGTGATCGTAGGGAAGAAAGACCAGAAAGGGTACGTTTTCTCTCCAAAATAGTAATAAGTTTTAGATTTTGAAGCAACTGTATTATTATCCTTTGCAATTATTTGTATAGTACTTTGGAATAGCTAAAATACGTGAAGAAACCATTTTTTCTGTCAGTGGCTGGTATACCATACACTAGCTGTGATGGGGTCGAGCGTCATCACCACATTATAGTGGCGATGACCTTTGACCCGAGCGCGATAAATAAGCTACATTACCGCTGCGTAATCACGGCTAACTCATGTCTTTAAGTAATCACAATCACATGTTAAACATTAGTTAAACATCGTAGAGTGTACACTCTATTGTTTCAGCATATGAGAGTTGTTTTTTAACTTTTCATCAGTTGATGACAAGAAGAAGCCAATATTTTGTAACAGCATCGAAAAGAGGCACTGTATACCAAAGTCACCCCTTTACCTTACATAATAAGGCCACCTTGTCTTTCATTTAAAGTCCATGTCGCCATATTACCTATTGTTGCATTATTTTCAGGATGTGAAAAGTTGGATTGACCTGGTAATCGAAGAATTATTTATTTATTTATTTTGAACTCCAACACAGATATGATACAGTATAAAAACCATATACATCCGCACTTACAGGAGGATTTTAGTAAAAAATACAAATAACATGATGTTACAGGACAAGAAAGCAAGTTAAAACAAATTACATGCACAACAAGGACTAAGTAAAAATTCAAAAGCAAATGCTTTTAGCTTTTCTTTTAAAACTCGAAACAGAAATGTTAAAAATTGGTAGACATTGATAAAAACTATTATATAGCTTTGGAATGCGATTAAAAAGTGAATTGCTAGTAAATTTAACTCTACCACCAGGTTCATGAAATGTCCGTTTCTGTCTAGTTGATCGCCCAGGAATGTGTAAATTAAAAATTGGTTGGCAATCAAGAAGGGCATTAATTGATTTGTGAAAAAAAACAAGTTCAAAATAAGTGCGCCTTTTAGACAGCATTGGCAAATTAAACATAACACACATATCATAATATGAATAATCATCAAACCTTACTTTTACAAGATAACACAAATATTTAACAAAGTTACGCTGTACAGCTTGTAGTGTGTCTGAGTACACTTTGTCAATGCTATTCCAAACAACTGATGCATACTCGAGTTTAGTTCTAATGAATATTTTGTAAACCACTAGCAATGCATCCACTGACGACCGTTTGCCAAACCTTTTTAGCATGCCAAGTAGTCTTCGAGCATCAGTGACAATTGAAACAACGTGAGTTGAAAAAGTTAACTTTTTGTCTCGTGTCACGCCTAGTTCACTGTAACTATAAACAGTCTTCAAGTTGTGAGCATCAACATTATAATCCCTCTCGATTGGCAATCATTTCAATGAAAGACGAAGTACTACACATTTGGCATAATTAAGGTGCATTTTCCATTTCTCAGACCATGCGGACAAGTAATTGATATCTTCTTGTAACATTGAACAGCCATTCACACTACGTATTATCTTGAACAACTTCAGATCGTCTGCCAAGCCTAAGGAGCCACATTTAAAATTACCAAATATATAATTTAAATAAAGAGTGAAACACAGTGGTCCCAATTGTAACCCCTACGGAACCCCGGACTTAACTAAGACAGGGTCTGATCTACACCCTTTAACACTAATTACCTGGAATATATTAGTTAGTTAGCTACTAAAACATTATTACAGAAGCTGATGGTATAGAAATTGAAGAAGATAAATGTAGAGGTAGCTGTTTGGAAACATGCTCGAGAACCTCAGTTCATCTCTAATGTAGAGTAACTTTCGAGGGTCAGTAAGTGAATTTTTCTGCATTTTTGTTCTGAATTTATCTAAGCTTTGGTAGAACGCTATGATCAACTAAATATTACTGGAGAATAAGCTTTCAAATGCGTTTAGTCTCCCTTGTCAGATGCAATAATGGAATAAAGAATTAAAGCAGAAAGCGACAGAAAATTCAAGGTGAAAAATGTACACTCTGAATTTCTGAATGTTCAGAAATTTTCAATCGGAATTTTTTGTCGCTTTCTGCTTCAATTCTTCATTCCGCCCTTGCATCTTGTGAAGGAGACTTCACGTCTTTAAAGGCTTATGCTCCAGTAACATTTAATTGATCATAGCCTACTACCAAATCTTAGATTATTTTGTATTTTAGATCAACACGTCTTTTGTTCTCGATTTGTTACTCTTTTTTTGCTTTGCTGTAGCGACGCAGAGCTTTGGTGAATATGTGACATTGTCCTCAAATTTTTACATCCCAAGCTTTTTCTTCAAAACAGCTAGTACGATTCCTTTAATATTTATATTTATTTAAATATATTACGATTCCTTTAATATTTATCTTTATTTAAATATATTACGAACAAACAAATATTTTTTTGTTCATGGAGGACTTTGTTGGACAAGGAAATAGGTTTTACACTACAAGAACCCACTTTACCCACTTTCTGCATGCTGTGCCTTACTGTGACTCTTTGTGACAACTTGACATGTTAAGTTTACTTTAATACGGACAACTATGTACCATGTGCATCAGAGAAGCCTTGACAAACTTTTTTCCAAGTTTACAATTTTCTATACAAGAAGAAATGTCTAAAACCATCTTTTAAAAACAGAGTAAACATTTCATACGAATACGTGTTTTCAACACAATAATTAAGCTAAATTTTGAGCTTTTTTAAAGCATATTTTTGTACGTTTTTACAAATATGAACATATAACGTGATCCACAATATTTAAGCAAAACCTGTTTTGTCATTACTTTGTTCATATTTTTTGAAAACGATCGACAGTGTTTATAAAGATTTTCTTTTGTTTATGTTTTGATGTTTATGTTTTGAAGATGTTAACACCGTTGGCGTTTGCCTCTGACAAGTGGCAATGTTTATTTTCCCATTTTACACTAAATAATTGTATTTTACTCAAGGAATTTTTGTGTAACTTTAGAATAAAATCATTTTACTGAACACCCCCTGAACGCCCACAATTAAAGGTGTTCAACAAGTGCATATCATGTGTTCTATCCTCTTACACACTTATCGTTGAACGGCGTCCAGGCGATCAAAAAGTGTTACAGCCCTTTGAACGCGTAAATGCGATCAATTTTTTGAAGACATTTTATGTGCGACGTGTGTTCAGATGTGGAACACCATGGTGTTCAATATAATGTCTGATGAAGACATAGTGTTCAAAATCTGCACACGTGTGTTAAAAAATTGAAGGTTGGTTGAACACGTAGTGTTAAATTTGTGAACGTCTAGACGTGTTCAAAAACTGTTACAAAAGGGCGTTTAATTAGTGTTCTATTCTTGAACACTTGACTTTACAGAGTACATGGCAGACCATTTTGGCATACGCGATGCTCTTTTATGAACCCGGAACGCGGTCTTGGCACTTACAGGAAAAGCGGGTACCTATGCTTGTTACGCAAAATTTCAAAACACTCCTTACTTTGATCTGGGGTTGTCAAGAAAAAATGACACCCTTATAAAGTGCGAAATATAGGGAAAATATGAACCTAATTATTCAGGAGACAGTGAAATAATTGCAGATACAGTTAAAACCATGTGAATGACCAGAGACATCGTCTTGACACATCAGTGTAATCTTTGTTATTGTCTGACAGCTGGCGACAACTATTACAGTCTAGGGCAACATATGACAACTTTTGGGAAAAGAGTGTTCATAATGATGCCCTTAAAATAGTCACATTTTCACCTCAGCGCTGAAATGGTTGTACGTGTACGAACATTGTTTACAAGATTTTAAAGTGTTAAATCCTTTTATGGATAAACTTTTGCAAAAAGTACGTGTTTTCACGGGCCTAGATGATGAACCAAAAACTCCCGCTTTTCCGTGATTTTGAGAACACGCTTGGGTATCCAAATTTTCATTAGAGTACCATAATCAGGTTTATAACCCCTTTGTGAAGAGCACATCTGGCACCAAGTACGAATTCACTTCCGTGCTGATGATTCGATGAATGTAATATACAGTCACAGTCCCTCCAAGGGGCTTTGTCACAGTGTAACAATTACCGTGCGACGCACCGTCTCTCTGACGTCTGCGTTAGCGACGCAGCATGCCACTGCGCATGTCTGCACCAAATAAGAAATAAGAAATAGCCTGTATTTCCTATTTCCAATCTACGTCGGGCTGGTTAATGAATATGGCTTCGCGTTGGCCGCAATCTGCTATCCGGACTTAACATTATAATTATTTTGAAATCATACGCTTATATTAGAAATAGGAAATAGAAATATGAGTATATTTCAATATGCAATAGATTTTAGCTTACAAGAAAAATCAACAGAAAATCTATTTTCAAATTTCTTTATTGCACTTTCGTTGTGGTAAACAGATAGGCCGCGCTTTGTCACGGATTGAGAACAGAGTGGCATTTTCTGATGTCAGCGGTGTGGGTTTGTGGGTTGAAGTTTTCGGTAATGGAATGCACCTCTGCCTCCGTGATTCAATGCAATCATTATTGCGTCGGAATTGACACTGTGTACTTGTCATTAGTTTCTAACATTTCCCTGATTGGATTTCTGATAGCAGTGGATTTATCTTTACGACCATGACGTTCATCAAATGAATCGATGATTTCCTGGAAAACTTCCTTTGTTACATCGATGTTGGCGGGAGCTTTTACCTTCCTAGTGCTTCTGAAGTATTGCGATATCACTCTTGATGACTGGCGTCTTTGGTACAAATCCACCCGTCGTCTGAATCAAATATTTCTTCTTGTTTGTATTGACAAGTGCAGAGTATACTTTGGAGTGAAACGAATTGGAAGCTGACTTGAATGCCATTTCCTTTTTTTTTCGTAAGTGTCTTTGATTTTTAATTTTTGATTTCAGTTTACAAACTGTGCACCGACATCCATCAGTTCTTGTTTTTGTGCGGGATGCTCGTTTATCAAGTCACATTGCTCTGCTGACACGCACTCATCAAAGGGACATCGACGTTTGTCATGGTCACCGTAAGTGTGACACTTACCACACTTCTTAGCGCCTTGTCCTCTTACAGGCTCTTTCATGTACTTTCTTTGAAGCCTGTCATGTTTGGCGGTTGAAAAATTCAGTTCTGTCTGTAATGCCAAATTGTCAGTTCCCAACGATTCCAGTGCGATTTCCTGAGGTCACTGATAATGAAAATCGTCTAGGGCAACGTCCGAAGATCCACTCTTCTCCGGGCTTTCTTCAAAGCGTGCTCGTTTTGATGGAGGACGACTGTTTGTTGAGAACAGTTTACGTAGTTGAAATGATCGGTCACTCTCTACATCTGTTAATACTGCCTCGGGACTTTCCTTCGGCAATCCGAGGTGTGACTTTGGCTTCTGTTGTTTATCCACCGCATTCAGGACTATGCGTTTGTGCACTGTACTGAAACTAGTCGCAAACTTTTCAATATCTTTCGCCTTGAAGAATTTCAGAGTGTTCACATTGCAGATATCAAGCCTCTTGAAATCAGCAACATATTTCAGAAGTGACGCATCTATCGCAAGGTGGAAGTCTTCGATATCCTTGGCTTTTGGGGTAGCTGTCATCGTCAAGTATGTTTTGTGAGAGTTCGAAGTGTGTCAAACATTTTCTTACTCAACTGAACTCCTTGTGTGATGTGGTATTCAGGATGTTTACCAAATTTCACATTTCCATTGTTCCATGGGTGACGTTGCAATAATGGTAGGGTTCTCACCAACTAGAAATAAATAAAGGATATGAGATAGGTGTCTACGGGTCTGCGACTACATAGTGTTAGAGCCATGCCCTAAGCAGTAACTATTAGAACGTTATTTCGACTATTTTGTGGCAAAAACACCAGTAACTTTCGTCACGCCAATGGTTTGCGTAACCTACACTTATGGTATAATCCATAACTCAAGGCGGGAGTTTCGCCCAACAACACATGAACTTGTTTTCTCCGCGCCGCGTAGGTTTATTGATCATGGAGTACAACAAGAAAGGACGTGCCTACCAAAGCGGTGTGGCACTCAGTGACGATTTTCGTAATTAAGTGAAATCAGAAATGATAGATTTAGGCGGCAACTCGATCGATGGAAGTTTTCCTCGTGGATCACTGGAGTGTGTGGCCGATAAGTTATTCGTCAACTGGTCTACTGTGCGGCGCATATGGGACAAATGTGTGAGAACTCGAAATGTTGAAAAAACACCCCAGGTGGTGGCAGACAGCGCATATTACAAGAACACAATATACATCTCATTGAAAGACCAAAGAGGGAAAAACCGCCAATTACTTACAGGGAAATCAAAGACCAAATTCTACAACATACAACTGTAAATAGTATAAGCCTTTCGTCGATCGGAGACGCTGTCAGGAATGAATTAACTGGAAGTAAGTGGACGAAGAAAATAATGAGCATCATACCAACACAACGATTCACTTATGACAACTTGCGGTACACTAAAGCGTATCTTGACTATATCCACACTAAAGACCCATTTCGCTTGAAATTCTTGGATGAATGTGGAGTGAAGATATCAACGGGGCAGTCATATTACGGTCACCCATTGAGAGGTTCAAAATGTGTTGAAATAGGCCGTTATTTAGAAGGCGCCGACCATACTCTGAATTTATTTGTTGGTGTTGATGGGGTTAAACACGTATCAGTAATTAATGGCTCCTCGAATACAAATGAATTTGTCAATTTTTTCGTTGAAGCTAATAATTCATTTACAAATCTCGGGGAAGCGGCACTGATTCCAGGTGATATTGTCATCGTTGATAACGCTCCTTTCCATCACCATGAGGCTGAAATTCTACTCTCTAATTACTTAGGTGATCATGGAATAGAACTGGTGTGCTTACCTACGTATTCTCCGGATTTTATTCCGGCAGAAAATTGTTTTAACAAGTTAAAAATGTTGTTAAAACGCGATCAATTCAGATTATTATTTCATAAGAAATTAGCTGTTGCAGTATATGACGCTGTCTCGTTGATTACGCTGGAGACACGCTTCAGTATTTCATCAACACTGACTATATAAACGTGTAAATGCGTACAAATGTGTTCATTTACTGTGAAATGCCGTCGAAGTAGCATAATTCATAAACAATTGCAACTATGTTTGACATGTTGATTCCCATTAAACATTCAATCCTTAGCTATTCATATGGTGTGCCCGTGTCTTTTAGTTCAAAGTAGAAATGTGTTCATTTACTGTGAAATGCCGTCGAAGTAGCATAATTCATAAACAATTGCAACTATGTTTGACATGTTGATTCGCATTAAACATTCAATCCTTAGCTATCCATATGGTGTGCCCGTGTCTTTTAGTTCAAAGTTAAAATTTGTGCCTCGCTCAAAGTTTGGTGTTATTCTTCAGCACGTGTCAGATGATGCAAATGTTTTGATACAATGTTTTTTATCAACTCTGGCTGTCAATTAAAATCGCTGTTCGGAACATTCCTTCCGCCAGCTTGATCCGTTTTCATTGTAATATTGGCAAGACAACGACAACATTGACACTGGAGATCGGTAACTAGTGATATTCGGACTCGTCAATGTAATGTGAATATTTGCACATCCGAATTATGGTAACTTACAGGTAAAGTCCTGTGACATTTGCCCGTGCAAATGTCAATAATTGCGATGACCAGCAACTTCCTGAGAAATGCTACTAAAATATCAGTATAAGGTGACAAATACATGAAAGTCCAAGTACTCACCTCTGTCCCTACCATGTTACTGTCTTGCACTTCTTTTTCTGACTCTGAGACTTTCGCCTCTGCTTTGGCGGGCGATGAGATATTGCTGAAACTTGACAAATTGTCAATTTGCACATCATCCGATGACAGCTCACAGTTTTCTTCTTCACTTGAGTTCGGCTGTTCATCGGTTTCATCGGTAGCCGACGGAAAAACAACCGCAATGACTTTTGAAGAACTTACTTTACATGTGTGTCGTGGCATCATTGCAAGAGATGTTTCGATGACGAATAAAGACGCCTTTTGTTTATACCCGCTTTCGCTTAGTACCTCTTATCTTTGCGCATATAGATAACAATTACTGGAACAGCGTAAGCATACAAATGTTCACGTCAAGAACCACAAGACAAATTCAAATGTAGCTCGGAGGTACTTCCGGTTTCTCATCAAGTATAGGTTTGTTCGTAGATTCTATTCTCCAGTGACACAGCAAACTTGCCGATAGGGATAACGCGCGCGACAGGGAGCCTGCCACCTGGAAATGAAATGTGCCACGTGGGAATGCTCACGTTTAGTCACGGAATATGAGATCAAAGGTCATAGGCCAGGCTTTTGCCTCATCCCTAATGCCTCAATTAAATTGCTGTTCGTACATATGTCCAAGAGCGTAAAGTTGGCGTCATACACATCCTCATCCTCAGGAGTCACGCGAAAATGAGGATAAGGATGACCCTACAGCATTAGTTTCACCGGCATCAGATCCGATTATTCCCGAATGCGTCTGATGGAATGATACGTGTGAATTAAACAGTTCGTGTTCTCTTCTAATTTAGAGATGTATTATGCGCACTCGCAGTATCGTTTTGACCCGTTGACCCTTTGTTGCGCGTGCGTAAAGCAGGAAAAAAAAATCAGAGGTTAGACCTTGCTCCGATCGCGCGGATCGCGCTAAGTTTTTTGCCTGACTGTCTACACCGTGTTTACTCCTTCAGAAGCTTCTGCTGTATACGGTTAACTTGCCGAATCAGGTCCACAGTTACAATAGATCAGCAATCAACGGTAAATATACCTCTTTACAGCGATCCCCTGATAAATTTGTGGAACCAGCGCTTCATTTTTAACTTTCCTGGGAGCACGATGCAAGGCCAGCTTGGCAGGGCTGTGTGTTTTACTGGCGTTGATGCCACATAACGCCGGTACCCTGCGACGCAGAGCCCGCTGCCCGGACTTGTATTTCATGTTTGCATGCACGGCAGTTTTATTTCTTTTGGTGTTAAACTTCGCATTTGTCCCTCCCTGCCTGTCGTTGTTGATCATTTCGAATAGGCTATATTGCCACGCGGCTGCTTATGGCTTATAAATATGATGATGCATGGAGGTAGAAACGTCTTCCGCCATCGCTGCGGTGAATGTACATTGATGTTCCCATGGACGACTGCAGAGGACGTCCAAGGTGTTTCTAAATTGCCGTCATCGTCAAAAACCTAAGCTTCCGCAATGACCCTCGGGGCTATGGCTTCCAACTGACGTAGGTTTCTTAAACTATATTTCATTTCCCTTCCCCTCAGTCTTTTGCTACATACCAACGACACCAAAGGACTCTCGCCATAAAGAGGTTGGGAGCATCCGGACTAATGGAAGGAAACCAACTGAAGAGGAATTTTTGTCAGACGTAAGACACCATGAGGATAAAATTTACCTAAATAAAATTTGCTTCATGTGAATTATAACGTTTGCGCAGTCAAGCTGATTTTCAGGTTGTTTTGATTTTGCTCTTGTTTTGGGGCCAACTATTTCCCTCAAAAACCTAGTTTGAGGGTTTGGTTTTGGTTTTTGTTATTATTTTTTTATCATCATTATTTTGTTTGCACAGTGCAATGAAAGCATTTGTTCTTAGGTTAATATCAAAGACACATGTCAGCAGCATATCACTCATAGTTACTCAACAGGACTGTCCATGCAGCTCTATAAAGTACTACAAAAACAAGACCGAGAAACATTTATTTACTGCAAGAGTATTTATTTGAAAATTATAATACTTATATTGTTATACATGTTCATGGTATTGTGAAATACAATAAAGATAATGCAATATGACTTAGTAGTGTCTTTTTAGTGTCTTTTAAAAATCAGATCCTCAATCATGAAAAGCAATACGTAATTACTGGAATAACAATACTGACTGAATTCAAGGTATCTCTTGTAGAAATATCCAAACTGCAGACCTTCAAGATGCATCACCAAATTGACTAATTTCAGGGCCAGGTTACTAATACCCATGTGACCCTATGCACATATCATCTCAAAAACAAAAACTTATTATAAATGCTTAGCAACCCTAACATCAAAATTCTTTGAATCTCTAGAACACATTTGTTATTGTACTCTACAATATCTGATACCCTGAGCTGACATGTGATCTTTACTGTGTTGATGTATTCGAGGTTCGTACAGCCAAGGGAGCCGTATGTAGATGTCGAATACTATTTGCATAATAAAAAAATATTTTTATTACGCATTTGAGAGATGACAGACCGGGGAAATCGACTGTTAGCTACTTAGATGCATTTTTCATCGCACACCGACTCGCTCTCTGCCAAAACAGGAACTGCTCTGGCTGAGACCTTGTCTAGCGATCATCCGATGCAATCATCGCTGTAGCTCTATCATTCCCCAAATGCAAATGTGTTAGACTCAATCATTCACTTCACACAAACATACACAAAAGTACATCGTACCCACCGATAGTTTGCGAGTGAACTTTTTTTTTATTTCCATGTCAGCTGTGTAATAAAGGGTTGTAATACCGACTAATGTTCAGTCCGTGCATAGTCAAGTTCTGCGGTCCTCTGCAAACAGCATTCACACATTGTGCTCTCGCCAGCACGCTTGTCTGTACCGTGGGTGACACAGTGGTAACTGGCAAGTGAGGCAACAGTTGATTGTCTCATGAACACGATTTGGGCGAGTTCCATGGCCTACTATCCGTCCTGAACGTCGACACATCACGCAACTACGTCTTCCGTCCAGATTGTGACCCATTATATGACCAACTCTTTCCACATTGGTAGGAATGAGACGTGGTGCTGTCAGACTGGTTGCTCTTGGGGGACGTTGCCGTGATGAGAAATTACCGATCAGCTGTTTTGCTACTTGGGCGCGAAACATGAGCTGACGTCTGTATCTCGATCCTTTTTGACCGTATCCATGAACTGATGCCATGTTGTGGAAAGCGTTCATGAGTGCCTTTATTAGCTCGTGGTAAAACACAGCTCTGTGCCAACGTGGCGATGATCGACCTGGCGTGTAGTAAGCCAGCTGTTGATCAGTCAAGTCAAATTGCCCAGGTTTGTTTCCCCTAAAAACTCGGGGGTCGTCTGCAGTATCGGGATCAAGCGGGTGATAACAGTTATCAGCGACAGCTTGATGGACTTCGTCGTTGAAAACATAACCCGTGGCGGACTCACTGAGAGTGTAAACTCTCATTCAATATTTGTGCGGTTTTGCTGGATTATAGAAAACATTCTTTGTGTTGCCCCGGTACGGGATGACTCCTTCGTCGATTGCCAGTTCACACATCGGGCTCCGGCGCATCCTGCTGTTTGCATTCACTCGATCAATGACATTTCGTACTTTCAACATTCTATCCCGTTTCTCACTTATTATTTTGGCTGTATACATGGTATGGCTGTGTGCTGTAGTATAAATATCGCATCAGTAGCTTGAAGCGATCACGGCCAAAAAATGCTGACTTTTGTGTCCACCAATCGTTCATCGACAGTGTTGTTCACGTGGGATGCAAAAATCGACCAAAAACACACTGTACGATGGATTTGAATATACAAAATATGTTGTGTAAATGTTTAATATTTTTGCTAGCAGTTAAAAAGAATTGGTAAACTAAATTTGCTGATTCAAGCAAATTTTTGTCATTTTCAGTCCACAAACTTCCATGTTCAAACCTTTTCTAACACAGTGAAGGATGCTCCTTTACAATGTAAATCAATTGCTGTTTTGTAAAGTTTATGTCATATTATGCTTATATTTTCCCTCATCATGTCTCAGTCGAAAACATACTAATTAAGTATTTGAAGAGGTATCTAAATTTTTCAACCATCATTGTTTTTACAATTGAGTTTCCTCTATTAATTTCATTCATCAATTTACATTAACAGCATTTGGAGTCACAAAACTACCTCTAGTTCTTAGAGATTTTCCTCACATCTACTACCAATAAAAGGCTGTAATTCCTCAATGTCTAACTTGTCATGATATACAGTCAAAGCTATACCGTACCAGGCCAGCTTCAGGAATGACATATGACTTTTATCTCTCAATTGATATATAGAGCACTAGGAGTCACAATCTTCATGTGCTGCTAGGAGACTTTCAGAACAAATGTTATCATTCCTTGTATCTCTTGTGAGCTATTCTGAACCACTTTCAGCAATTACCTGTGAATTTAATTTATCCATTGACATTTGGAGCATTTCTTTTAACTAACCTGTCACGTGAGATACTCTCAACACATCTGAAACAATTAAAATGGTGTGCCTCATCATCTTAGTGAGCTATTATGTACCAGTTTGAGCAAAGACATGGGAACTTTATTGTATCCATTGACATAAGGAACATTTGGAGTCGCACACCTGTCACGTGGGAATGAAGAGACTCGCAACATTTCTCCATCCACGATAATGGTGTTACTTATCCATATTGTCATTCATTTCACATGGGAATGAAGAGACTCGCAACATATCTCTATCCATTATAATGGTTTTGCTTATCAATGTTTTTCTTCATGTTATTCCTTGGTGACATATTCTGTACCAGTTTGAGCATTTACTTTGAAATTTTATGACATCCATTGACATTCAGAAAATTTGGAGTTCTACACCTACACATGGGAATGAAGAGGCTCTTAACACATCTCCAACCACTAGTATGGCATTATCTATTAATGTTGATCTTTATTTTCTTTCCTGGTGACATAGTCTGAATCTTTTTGAGCATTGAAACGGGAATTTGAATGAATGGATTGACATTTGGAGCATTCAGAGTCACTAATCTGTCACGTGGGAATGGACAGTCTCAAAATATCTCCAGCCACTATATTGCTGTGACTTACCCTTGATCTCCTACACTGTAAAAATAGCGGACGCCAGACGCGTCTTTACGCGTTCAAAATGTACATGTCGGTGTTCAAATTTGAACGACTGGTGTTCATATTGTTAACACTAGTGTTCATATTATTAACAATGATGTTCTTAACCTGAACACGTAGTGTTAACAACCATCTCCTTCAAGTTTTAAAAATCTCAATATTACAGAAATTTTGCAATACTGTTAAACAATAAACAATCTTTAGTGTTTTTTACTTTGCTATGGCTATCTTCAATTTACTACTGCCTCGCTGTCCAGCAAACGTACGCGGATTTTGCTGTCACAAATTTCCCACTAAGTGAAAAATATCTCCGGTCTAAAATTACTGAAAGCATGTTTTTTTCTAAAAAAGAAAGTATACAAAATAATTTTACACGTTTATTACGGGTTGAAATTTGGAAATTTGGAAAAGAAAATCAGATAACCACCATGAACGTTTTAATTTTAACATCGGCGTGCAAGAGGCGTTCTACTCCTTAACACTTGGTGTTCAAGTTTGGTGCCTCTTCTTATCCCGTCATGCATCAAAACGGAAGTTGCGACATTTTTATTGTAAACGCACACTGAAGTCGTGATCGTGCGGAAGCAAGACCAGAAAGGGTTATTTTTCTCTCCAAAATAGTAAAAGGTGCTGAATTTTGAAGCATCTGTATTATTATCCTTTGAAATTATTTGTGTAGTACTTTGGAATAGCTAAAATACGCGAAGAAACTTTTTTTCTTTCAGTGGCTTGTATACCATACACCAGCTGTAAATACGTAGCGGTGTTTTGGGCCATGGCGTATCGATCGCACTCGGGTCAAGGGTCATCACCGCAAAACTGTAGCAATGACCCTTGACCCGAGCGCGATCGATATGCCACACACCGCTGCGTAATCACAGCTAACACATGTTAATCACAATTGCATATAAAACATGAGTTAAACATCGCAGAGTGTACACTCTATTGTTTCAGCATATGAGAGTTGGCCTTTATTTTACTTTTCATCAGTTGATGACAAGAAGAAGCCAATATTTTGTAACAGTATCGAAGAGACGCACTGTATACCACAGTCACCCCTCTTCCTTAACCTAATAAGGCCACCCTGTCTTTCATTTAAAGTCTCATGTCGCCATAATACCTATTGTTGCATTATTTTCAGGATGTGAAAAGTTGGATTTACCTAGTAATCGAAGAGTTATTACAGAAGCTGATGGTGCAGAAATTGAAGAAGATGAGTGTAGAGGTAGCTGTGTGGAAACAAGCTTGAAAACCTCAGTTCATCTCTAATGTAAACTTTCGAGGGTCAGTAACTGAATTTTGATAAGTTTCTGTATTTTTGTTCTGAATTTATCTAAGCTTTGGTAGAACACTATGATCACCTAAATGTTACTGGAGAATAAGTTGTCAAAAACGTGTAGTATCCTTTATCAGATGCAAGAATGGAATGAACAATTAAATCAGAATGCGACAGAAAGTTCAGAGCGAAAAATGTACACTCTGAAATTCTGAATTTTCTGAAATTTTCACTCTGAATTTTCTGTCGCTTTCTGCTTCAATTCTTCATTGCACCCATGCATCTGATGAAGGAGACGTCACGTATTTGAAGGCTTAAGCTCCAGTAACATTTAGTTGATCATAGCCTACTACCAAATCTTAGATTATTTTGTATTGTAGATCAACACGTCTTTTGTTTTCGATTTGTTAATGTTTTTTAGCTTTGCTTTTAGCGACGCAGAGCTTATCTAATAGATGAATGTGAGGCATCGTCCTCAAATTTTTACATCCAAAGCTTTTTCTGCAAAACAGCCGGTATGATTCCTTTAATATTTGGAGTACAGGTTCCCAGAGATTACCCTAATCATATAATTATGTTCAGGAAATATGCAAATTTGTATTTATGAGACATAAGAGACATTTCACACATTTTCAAGACATAGGGAATTATCAGAATATAATATATTCAAGTTATGATGAAATCTGCAAGTTTTTATTTTGGGGTCAATTCTTACTATTTTTGGTCAAAAAATTTGTATCTTAAAAATTACGTGTCTGAGAGTTTTGATATTTGCTACACATGTTTTTTGGGATGATCTCAATTTGATATGTCCAAATAATGGCGAAATCTTCAATTGTGTATTTTTTGAAGCTTTTTTCCCATTTTTGTTGAGGCCATCCCGAAGTGAGCCGTCAGAGATCCTTTACATAACACTGCGAGCTCTTTCGACGTCAAAAGTCGCTTGTTGTACTGCTATATTGGTGTTGAAATGGCTAACATTTAGGTTCTTGCCGTTGTTTTTAAACTGCAGTTTCCTTTTACAAGTGAATTTTAGTAAAGACTGAAGTTTCCAGGTTCAACAGCAAATGCTTATCGACATACAGAACAAAACTTACGAAACGAAGTCAAAATTAGTCAATGTGTTTTTTATTTCTGAGAAGTAGAGTTTTGAAATGTCACTGATTTATTTAAGAGTTTATTTAAAGGTATTACAAACAAAGATATCTTTTCGTTCATGAATGACTTTGTTGGAAAAGGAAATGGGTTTTACACCTTCATGGACCACTTTCTGCATGTTGAGTCTTACTTTGACGTCTGTGACAACTTGACATGTTGTGTTTACTTTTAGTGTGGACAACTATGTACAATGTACATCAGAGAAGCCTTGACTCACCTTTTTCCAAGTTTACAATTGTCTATACAAGTGGAAATGTCTTGAACTATCTTACAAAAACGGAGTAAACATTTCATACGAATACGTGTTTTCAACACAATAAGTAAGCCAAATTTTGAGGTTTTTCAAAACAGATATTTTTGTACGTTTTTACAAGTATGAACATATAACGTAATCCACAATATTGAAGTTAAACCTGTTTTGTCATTACTTTGTTCATATATTTTGAAAACGATCGACAGTGTTCATAAACACCGTAAGGTTTTTTCCTCTAACAAACTTTACAAAGTGGCCATGTTTATTTTCCCATTTTACACAAAATAATTGTATTTTACTCAACAAATTTTTGTGTATTTTTAGAATAAAATAATTTTACTGAATATCAGTGGTCCGTTATGTTATTTACATGCTTGAACACCCCCTGAACGCCCAAAATTAATGTGTTCAACAAGTGCATATCATGTGTTCAATCCTTTAACACACTTATCGTTGAACGGCGTCCATGCGTTCAAAAAGTGTTACAGCCCTTTGAACGCGTAAACGCGTTCAAATTTTTTGAACACATTTCATGTGCAACGTGTGTTCAGATATTGAACACCATGTGTTCAATATAATGTCAGATGAAAACATAGTGTTCAAAATCTGCACACGTGTGTTCAAAAATTGAACGTTCGTTGAACACGTTGTGTTAAATTTCTGAACGTCTAGACGCGTTCAAAAAGTGTTACAAAAAGGCCTTTAATTAGTGTTCTATCCTTGAACACGTAACTTTACAGTGTATATTTATGTTTTTGTGAGCTATTCTGAACCAGTTTCACTAATCACTTTTTAATTTTAGTTATCTATTGACATGTGAAGCTGTCGGAGTCACACACCTGACACGTGGGAATGGAGACTCTCAACACTTCTCCTAACTCTATAATGTTGTAACTCATCAATGTTCTCCTTCATTTTATGTTTTTTTATGAGCTATTCAAAAGCAGTTTGAATTATGACATGAGAATATTACCTATCCATTGACATTTGGCGCAGTCAGAGTCACACATCTGTCACGTGGGAACAGAGAATCTCAACACATATCCAACCATTACCGGTAAATGGTGTGACTTATCCATGTTCTTCTTCATTTTATTTCCTTGTAAACTATCCTGAACCAGTTTGAGCAATGGCATGGGAATTTATCTATGCATGACTTTTTGGAGCAGTCAGAGTGACACACCAGTCACGTGGATATGGAGACTTGCAAGATATATACAACTATTATATTGGTGTGACGTATCAATGTTCTCCTTCATTTTATTTCTAAGTTAGCTATTTTCAACCAGTTTGAGCAATGACATGAGAGTTACATTTACTCAATTCAAATTTTAAGCATTCGGAGTCACACACCTGTCAGTTGGGAATGGAGACTCTCAACACATCTCCAGCCACTGTATTGGTTTGACTTATAATTGTTCTCTTTCAATTTATTTCTTAGTGAGCTTTTCTGAATAAGTTTGAGGAATGATATGGAATCTTACCCTATCCACTTACATTTGAAGCAATCGGAGTCACACCTGTCAGGTTGGGATGGAGAGACTCCCCACGCATCTCCAGCCATTATAATGGTGTGACTTACCAATATTCTCCTTCATTTTATTTCTTGGTGACACATTCTGTACATGTTTGAGCAATGACATGGGAATTTTATTCTATCAACTTTCATTTGAAGCATTGGGAGTCACACACCTGTCAGATTGGAATGTAGACGTTCAACACATCTCCATCCACTATAGTGGTGTGACTTATCCATGTTCTTCGTCTATCTATGTTTGTAGTTTGTGATCTATTCTGAACAAGTTTGAGCAATGACATTGCAATGTAGATATCAAGATAATGGGAATTTTATCATTCAGTTCCATTTTAAATTATGTAAGCAATAAGAAATACCTATAATTTAACTATGCAATTACCAAACATCTTTCCTTTACAGATGATGTGCTGTAAGAGTATTTGGAAGAGACATTGATTTGAGAAACTAATAGTGTATTTTATCATACACTTGAACACCTCTTACCGTCCCCCGTCAAAACATCAGATTTTCATTGTTGTAAACACACTACACATGTATATTAAGTTGTCTTGATATGTTTTTCTTTTTTTTACTCAGATTGGCAGTTGACTATGTAGATGAGGTACTTTGCAAAGAAGCAGTCGTCTTGCGTCAAAAAGGAAAGGCATAAGCCCAGAAGATGCAGACATTATCTTTGTATAGTAATAGAGACTTTGCACACATGAGGGTTGGTTGAAAAGTTTTCAGCCTAACTATAAAGCAGATCAATGAAGCTTGGTTTGAATATATTTCAACTCTTCAGATGACAAGAAAAGAGACAAACTATCAATAGAGAGTACTATTCTTACCTGTTGAGGGAGTCACGGGAGGCTGACAAAAAACGACGAGGGAAAGTCGAGAAAAGGTGTCGTCCAATCACGGCAATGCTCCACTCACAAGTCAGTCATTGACATGGCAACAGTGTGTGACAGCAGCTTCAAACTCATTCTACGTGCCCACCACACTCTCCTGACCTAGCACCCTCAGACTTTCATTTCTTCCGCCCACATGAAGAAATAGTTAGTTGGAAAGCAATATGTATTTGTAAGGCAATTTTTGTCATTTTTGGTCAAAAATCTTTTCTATAAAAAAACACTTGTCATACCTTTGATATTTAGTATACAGGTTCAACGAGGTTATCAACATGTTATATATTCAAAATATGATGAAATGTACAATTTTGTAATTTTGGAGCAATATTTGCCATTCTAAAAACCTGCTTGTTTGATAGCTTTGATATTTGGTATACGGGTTCCTTTAAGTCATCCTAGTGTGATATATTGAAATTGTGATGAAATCTTCTATTTTGTATTTTGACACAAGTTTTACCATTTTTTGTCAAAAACTTTGTTCCTCAAATGTACTCATCTGATAGCATTGTTGTCGAACTATCTGTATAAGTGTGTACCTAGTGCTAGAGACGGATGGCAAAGACACTCTAGGTATACATGGCAGTTTTCTATGCCTGCTACTGATAAATGTCTGTGTAAATAGGGATCTGTAATGAAACAAATCTTATGTCATAACAATACATTGTATTGCCAAGGGACCTCTGCACTCAGTATATATTTGGTGTTATGCTACTTACGTCCTCTATACTGTCTATGCCAGTAGTAGCTACAGGGACTTTGGCTCTATATTTCATTGTTTTCCTGGTGTAAGGGTAGTTTCTAGTTTGTTTGTACATCACTGTATTTACACAAATGAATACAGCCTGAAAACTCCTGCATGGTTAGTCATGACCATGTTGTATTACCTGTGTGCTCAATTATTTTTAAATAGCTTGGACGTAGTAAACTCTGACTCCAGATATTTAGCTATGAAGTATTGACATAGTTACATCTAGAACATTGCAGTATATATTCACAAAATGGGAGCACGATTAAAAACAAGAAGTGACATAAATGTGAAACACAAAGTTCAGCTCTTAGAGAACAAGTGATTGATCTTCATGAAACTTGTGGAAATAGCATTATATTGGTCGCACTGAACGGTTAGCAGAACAAGAAACAGACAAGCTGTGTAATTGAGGAGTTGCCATCAATGTCAGGTGTAATTATCGTCTTGGCTGTAAATGATTAAAAAGGGAAACTCAAGCAAATTGCTAAAACTCTGGAACCACATACCAGAATTTGTTGAAACTTTCTATGCAGGTTCTTTATGGTGATTCTTGTTACAATTGTTCAACTTATGGTTAAAGTTTTGAAAATTGTATTTGCGGTATATTTTCGCTTCTTCTGGTCAAAATCTTTTCCACATAAAGTGTTCGTCAATTTGCTTCGAAACTTGGTACGCGTGATCCCGGGGTTCACCTTTGTCAGATATTTTCAAATTGTGTTAAAATTTTCAGATTTGTATTTTGGGGGTAATTTCTTTCATTTTTGCTCAAAAAATCATTTTCTCTAAATTAACGATTTGATTTATTGTAACTGTTATTGTAACCATCAATATTAGTAAGATTGAGTTTTTGAGTCGCACAGAAGAAAGCTAAACTTTTTATGAACTGAACAAAATTCATGTGATTGAAGTTTAAGCACAATCATGCAACAAGTGAATGCAAATTTACCATGCAGTAGTCAATCAGTATCAGCAAATATCCGCCTTTTTAATGTAGGATATTTATAAGATTTAATAAGAATACGGCCAAACAATTTTGATAAAGGGAATGCATTCTATGCAGGGTCCATAACACTCATGGAAAGTCCTCGACAATATTTAAATGTTGAAGCTTCCCATAAAGTTCATTGAAATAGTAATTTTGTCCTCAAAGTCATTGACAATTGATTATTCGCATACAATTTTAAAACTGACATGACCATCAGAAGTGATATATTGTGAAGTGGTATGTCGCATTCTGAAAGTGTGCTTTTAAATGCCATTGAAAGCGTGGAAACTCTTTACATTTCATTTCGCTTTTATTGGGTAGAACCTTTTTTAAAACTGCTTGTTCCACGTTAACTTTTTAACCTACGATTTTGTATAAATGAAACTTATATTGAGTATTGTTACATCATTCAAAATCAGAAAATCTATGAAAGGTATCATATTGTGTGTTGTCATAATTCCAGTGTTAATTATGATATCATACATAAAGGATTGTGACGTCTTTCTCATTCTGTAATTCATTTTCGGGTAATTTGACCAATTGATAAATCACTACCATCAGTATTCGATTAATAGTATATTTGTGTATCAGCTATCGAACTGCCAACTGTCGGTTTCTGTAACACAAGTAAGATTATCAAATAAAAAGCGAATAGTACGCAGGGTGATTCCTTGGAAGATAAAATGAGACCGTAAAACAAATAAGGCTGATGTCCATGAATGAGACATAGATGTAACAAAATGGCACAACTTTTGTCAGTATATTACAGCTTACGGGCAAGACCACATACTTACTTTCTCAGATTTTTAACTCCTGACGAAGGGGTAAAAGATATCATACTACTAATATGCTGTACAATCAGGCCAATCCTCATTTACCAGCTGATCTCCATGTAGTGTAAAGCGAGGCGTGCAGTGTTTCATCCACACAGAGGGATTCCACCTCTGTTGACATGTTGGCATTTGTCAGGGTGGCGAGGCCCTCCCCCATGAAATGGTGCTAGTCACACCTTAGAGATACAAGTAATAAACATGAACTGGTGAAATCACCCCTAAATGTTCTGGTAAAGCGGAAAATCCCCCTGATGATACCATCCTGGATGAAACATTAATATATTGTACGTGCTGCAGTGTATGCTCCTTTGACAACATCATTTCGACCCGGTATTGAACGATAGCGCTTTTGGTTTTCTTGAATTGAATACATCATCACTTGCCTCGGTCAACGCATTACAAGTTACAAGTTACAAGTTGAATAATATCTATACGAAAGAGCCTAGCCTGTTTTCTTGCAAAAGACAGATATCGGCCTCATTAAAAAGGTTCTTCATATACAAGCGATGGGTTGGGTCATCAACAATTAGGCCACAATATGTATTTTCATCATTATGCGAGGCCTTTTAGAACGACTACCATAAAAAACGTTGGTCACACCTCTAAACACACACACATATACACATACATACATACATACATACATACATACATACATACATACATACATACATACATACATACATACATACATACATACATACATACATACATACATACATACAATATTTAAAAATTACAGTGCTAAATGTTGAAGCAGAGCGTTATAAATTATCACACAAATTACTTCAAGTACAAAGTAATGATATCAAATAAACTTAATGGCAATAAATATGCTTGAAACTGAAGTAAAAGATATAATTACTTTGTACTTGAAGTAATTAACTTGTGTTCTTATATATATATATATATATATATATATATATATATATATATATATATATATATATATATAGTACATGAGACGGTATAGAACACTTGGGTAAGTTGGGGGGTCTTTTTCTACTTTTTTTCCACATGCTAGGGGGCCTCATTAAGCAGCCTCTCCCATTGGTTAATTTAAATGCTGCAAAGGATATTGGGATAGCAATGTGCTTTCCTGATTGGTCAGTTGTTAATATATGCAAAAATGAGGGTATATAAGTTCTGAGAGGGCCATCTAAGGGCCAGTCTTGCTCTAGAAATCCCACCCTCCACAACAACAACAACTCAACTCTTCATAACCATGGCAACTCCAATACTGTCACCAAGACTACTGGAAGAGGGATGGCGCAAGTGTTATTCAGTGAAGGCTGAACTGCCGTACTACTTCAATGTTAAGACTAACACCACAACGAAACAGAAATATAAAAGACATTTAATGTTTTAGCGACATGTTTTAACATTGAATGTTCTGTATATATGTCTCATTATGCTTCTTAGAGTACAAAATGTATATCTCAAGAAGCAGATGTTATTAAAGAAGGAAGCTAGGAGAGATGGATATGGTTAAACAGTGACTCACATTCTAAATGTATCACAGCAGAAAAATACATCATATTGTCTACAAAATTGGTTTTAATGTTCAAATTTCCCACTTTTTTCGCATTGTGCTTCTTAGAGTGTAGAATATTTTTTTTTAAGAAGCACATGTATTTATAAAAGGGGGGGGGGGCTAACAGAGATTTTCATGGTTAAGATGTGACCCACACTTTAGGCATTCTTAATTTAACTAGGCAGAAATAGACGTCATATTATCTACAATTTTTTTAACATTAACTATTATGTGTAATTTTTTTAATGTGCTTCTTAGAGTACAAAATATATATCTCAAGAAGAACAAGACATCATACTGTCTATAAAAGTGGTTTAAACATTCAATGTTCTGTATATTTTTAGGGGCCCAAGCCGACCGGCTGGGACCCTATAGTTATTGCTCAAGTTCTACTACTTCCTCTTCTTCCTCTTCCTCTTCTTCTTCTTCTGCCGTTTCTTTGTCGACCTAGATGTCTTAAACGGCTGTACGAACAGCTCTCAAATTTGCAGGGCTAATAGGTGTCAATTCGTACTCGTACACCTAATCCTTGAAATTTTGATTGATCACGTAACCTTGCGGCCATATTGGATTTTCCCAAAAACCTAAAAATCTTGTCCAGAAGACTTAGGGGTCTACTCGATTTGAATTTTTTAGAAAGGCAAGCACAATCTAACGTCTTAAGAATTTGCAAATAAAATCGCATGCGGTCACGTGATATTGGTCGCCATGTCGGGTTTTCTAAAATACTCACACTGCATGAAATTAGTCGTTTACACTTCCGGTTTAGCAACGGTTTCTCAGCGGTTCATCGCCGGTTCAATGGCTGATCCGACTGAACTGTTAGAGAACCGTCGGTTGTTTACTTAGTGATACGTTACTTAACCGTCAGCTTATCCTCGTCTTACACCGGCGCATACGACATGGCTTAAATGTCCTTTAACCGGCATGGTTAAGCCCGACTTGTACATCGGTTAGGGCCACATCGGTAACGGTGAATCAAATACTCGTAACAAGTTCACAACCTCAAAATTCTACCAAAACTTTGTATTTGTAAAACCAAAGTACTTGCTAGTATAATGTCATTTACCAGTTGTGTATTATAAGCTAGGTATCCATATCTGAACGTGTGATTTTTCTACGATTTACAGAACATAGTTCATGATTGCATTATCGTAGAGAGTGGCAGCGAAACCTGACTTCTACTGTTGCCTATATTCGCTAATATAGTGAGCTTACACTGTAAAATTAAGTGTTCAAGGATAGAACACCAATTAAACGCCTTTTTGTAACACTTTTTGAACGCGTCCTGACGTTCAGAAATTTAAAAGTACGTGTTCAACCAACGTTCAATTTTTGAACACACATGTGCAGATTTTGAACGCTACATGTTGGTCAGACACTATATTGAACACCATGGAGTTCCATATCTGAATACACGTTGCACATGAAATTTGTTCAAAAAATTGAACGCATTTACGCGTTCGAAGGCCTGTAGCACTTTTTGAATGCATGGACGCCGTTCAACGATAAGTGTGTTAAAGGCTAGAACACATGTTGAGCGCTTGTTCAACACCTTTAATTTTGGGCGCTCAGGGAGTTTTACAGCCTGGAAATAACATTACAGACCACTAATATTCAGTAAATTATTTATTCTAAAAATACACAAAACATTTATACGGTAAAATACAATACTTTACTGTAAAATGGGCAAATTAACATTGCTACTTTATATGTAAAGTGTTACGTGCAGAGAAAACGAACAAAAGGGTGAACTCAGCAGTTTACGTTTAAACAAAATTTATTACGAAAATAAAACTAATTGCTAAGTCAGGGATAGAGTACAAGCTTTAAAAGTGTACAGACTACTTATCTCAGCGGGGACAGCAAAGCTCCAGCCTCAGAGTTGTAACAGTCAGTCGGATGAATGAACAGTCCTTTGGCTTGCAGGCCTGAAGCTGCACAAAGTCCACAGTATAAATCCAGCGTTGGCAGTGAAGGCCTTGGAAAGTCTTGAGAATGACTACTGCTTGAGGTTAGTAACACACAAGAGACACGATCCCAAAAGTCTGACTACAAGCCTGCTGTCCCAGTATTTATACTCCTGTGCTTACATAAGCATATAAGAACAATCTAGAACTTTTATTGACATGCCAATTACTGTTCTAAAATTATCTCTCTTACACAACTAACTAAATTTCTAGAACATTCCAAACATGACTAATTGAATTCAAGGTTGTGAGGTCATTTTAACCCCTTGACTACCAAGGCCAATGTATTCCTATATACCAGGGCCCTTATGTAAATATTGATAAAATCTGGGGTGTAGTCAATGCATGAACACTGCTTAGAGTGAAAATTAAGTAAGTACCAATAAACCATATATTTTCTGAATCAGCATGAAATTTCCCACTTTTTCATACATAAGTTTTGTA
>LD351155.1:280983-303124 GCA_001465055.1 Ptychodera flava
AGTTAAATTTACCTGCATTGTTTCTGTAGGAAAAGGACTGGGATGGTTTGCTGAGAAATGAAGATTTGTGGGTAAATGAATAATCATCGGCCAAACGTGCAGCAACCCCCAATGTATCTGCCTTTTGTTCATTGATAAACGTCTTGATGTCACTCCGAATGCACCTTTTAAATTCCTCAATCAAAACAAGTTGTCGTAATTTGTCATAATTCTGACTGACCTTTTCAGAAGAACACCAACGATCAAACAGTTGTTCTTTTGTTCAAGCAAATTCAACATAAGTTTGATCTTCCATCTTCTCACAATCCCTAAATTTCTGACTGTAAGCTTCAGGCACATACTCGTAGCCCTTGAGAATTAATTCCTTCACAGAATCAAAATCTGAAGCCTGCTCTACTGACAACTGAATGTACATTTCTCTGGCTTTACCCACCAAAGCACTCTGCAAAAGCATAGACCAGGACTTCTTAGGCCAATTCAGACTCTGAGCAATTTTCTCAAAATGAAGGAAATATTTATCAACATCCTTTTCTTGGAAAGGGGGAACTAACCTGAAATGCTTAGTGATGTCAAACTTGTCTGAAGGGATGAATTTTCCTGACTGTCCAAGCTCTAAACGTTTTACTTCTAATCTTTCTTTTATTTCCAATTCTCTTTCTTTCATTTCTAATCTTTCCTGCCTATCTTTCTCTCTCTGTCTTTCTTTCATTTGCAACTTTTCACGTGCCAAATCTGTCTGTATTTCTAATTCAAATTTTGTGAGTTCGAAGGAAGACTCAGGCTCATAATCTTTTTTAAGGCAGACTCCTCAAAATGGCCAGAATTAACTAAATGTTTTGCAGTGTGGTACTGTATTTCCCGCTTGCGCATAGATCTTTTGACATCTACTTTAAGGAAATTGGCCAGTGCTATGAGTTTGTCTTTTCTGAGCTAATTAAATGTGTCCTGATCAAGGTCATCCATAAATTCGTCTGGCTTGAATTCCGCCATTATTGAATTTCGCTGAGTTCACAGTATACAGTAGTTTTGAAAAGGGCAGGTAAAATGTTGTCAAACGGCTCAAAATATTCGTATCACGGACAAGCCCCCAATTTGTTACGTGCAGAGAAAACGAACAAAAGGGTGAACTCAGCAGTTTACGTTTAAACAAAATTTATTACAAAAATAAAACTAATTGCTAAGTCAGGGATAGAGTACAAGCTTTAAAAGTGTACAGACTACTTATCTCAGCTGGGACGGCAAAGCTCCAGTCTCAGAGTTGTAATAGTCAGTCGGATGAATGAACAGTCCTTTGGCTTGCAGGCTTGAAGCTGCACAAAGTCCACAGTATAAATCCAGCGTTGGCAGTAAAGGTTTTGGAAAGTCTTGAGAATGACTACTGCTGGAGGTTAGTAACACACAAGAGACACGATCCCAAAAGTCTGACTGCAAGCCTGCTGTCCCAGTATTTATACTCCTGTGCTTACATAAGCATATAAGAACAATCTAGAACTTTTATTGACATGCTAATTACTGTTCTAAAATTATCTCTCTTACACAACTAACTAAATTTCTAGAACATTCCAAACATGACTAATTGAATTCAAGGTTGTGAGGTCATTGAGGGCAGTGACCTTGAGAATGTTCTAGACTAATTGAACTCAGGTCATGATGAGTGTGGGGGGGGGAATGACCTACATAACAAAAGTTTGTCAGAGGAAACTACCAACGGTGTTAACACCCTTCTATCAAAAACATAAGCAATACAAAATCCCCATAAACACTGTAGATCGTTTTAAAAAAATGAACAAAGTCATGACAAAACCGGTTTTACTTCAATAGTGTGGATTACGTTTTATGTTCATACTTGTTTAAAACGTACAAAACTCATCTGAAAAAGCTCACAATTTGGCTTACTTATTGTGTTGAAAACACATATATGTATGGAATGCATACTCCATTTTTGTAAGACGGCTTCTTAAAGACATTTCCTCTTGTATAGACAATTGCTAATTTTGAAAAATAAAGTTAGTCAAGGTTTCTCTAGTGGACAAGGTATATAGTTGTCCACACTAAAGTAAACACAACATGTCAAGTTCTCAAAGTGTCACAGTAAGGCACAACACGAGAAAGTGGGGAAAGTGGGTCCTTGGCAGGATAAAACATATTTCCTTGTTCAACGAAGTCCTTAATAAACCGAAAGGTTTGTTTGTTTATAATATATTTAAATAAACCCTTAAGTAAATCGGTGACATTTCAAAAATCTACTTTTCAGAAATTAAAAACATATTCGTAAAGCCCTTTCAAATTCTTGTGTACCCTGCTACTAATTTTTATACATTTTTTTTACCAAATTTGGTAAAAATCGCCCTTAAAATAAAAGAAAACGTAGATTTCATCTTATCTTTAAGATATCACATTCTAATTATTATTTGTTTCGGAAAGATTACTTTTAGTATGTTATGAGATATATTGGGCTGGATATTCTGGTAATAGCTCCTCACCATCAAAGTTTTATTTGGTGAGTGAGTGAGTATAAGTTTTCTTAAAGGAGATTCTCGCTCCAGAGTCTATGCTGTGGTGTACTTCAGAAAAAGCAAAAAAAAAAACGTTTGTGTAAGAAAGTTCAGGTTGGGCTACTCTTGCTCTTTTCCACTGACCATGACAATAACTTAACATAACATTTCAATAACAAAAGGGCCTCGGTGGCTGCTATGGCGTCGGTCTGCACGCACACTGTAAAAAAAGTGGACGCTAGATGCGTCTTCACGCGTTCAAAATGTACATGTCGTTGTTCAAATTTGAACGGCTAGTGTTCATATTGTTAACACTAGTGTTCATATTATTAACAATGATGTTCTAAACCTGAACGCGATGAGTTAACAACCATCTCCTTCAAAGTGTTCAAAACCTCGGCATCACAAAAATTGTACAATACTGTGAAAAAATTAACAATCTATAGTGTTTTTTTACTGTACAATGGCTATATTAATTTTACTACTTCCTCGCTGTCCGGGTAATATACACGGATTTTGGTGTAACGAATTTCACACTAAGGGAAAATATTTGCAGTCTACAATTGCTGAAAGCATGTTTTTTCTAAAAAAGGGAAGTATACAAGATATAATTTTACACATTTATTACGAGTTGAAATTTTGAAAGTTTGACAAGAAAATCAGAATATCAACATGAACGTTTTAATTTTAACATTGGCGTGCAAGAGGCGCTCTACTTCAAAACACTTGGTGTCCAAGTTTGGTGATTTTTCTTATCCCATCATGCATCAAAACGGAAGTTGCGACAATTTTCCTGTGAGCGCATGCTGAAGTCGTGATCGTGCGGACGCAAGACAAGAAAGGTAAGTTTTCTCTCCAAAATAGTAAAGGTATTAGATTTTGAAGCATCTGTATTATTATCTTTTGAAATTAAATGTATTATACTTTGAAATGGCTTGACTAAGTGAAGAAACCTTTTCTCTTTCAGTGGCTGGTATACCAACAACTAGCTGTAAATACGCTGTGGTACTTTTGGCCATTGCCTATCGATCGATCTCACTCGGGTGAAGGGTCATCGCAACACAACTGTAGCGATAACCCTTGACCTGAGCGCGATCGATACGCCTTGCATAGTACCGCTGCGTAATCACAGCTAATATATGTTTTGTAGTAGACACAACCGCATGTAAAACATCAGTTAAACATGATTGTAAAGTATACAATGTATTGTTTCAGCATATGAGAGTTTGGCTTTTTTATTTTAATCAGTTGATGACAAGAAGAAGCAAATATTTTGTAACAGTATTGAAAAGAGGCACATTTTACAGATGATTTTTGTACAAAACGTAATACCCAATATTTAAGTAAAACCTGTTTTGTCATTACTTTGTTAATATTTTTTAAAACGATCTACATTTATTTTTTTATTTTTTTATTTTTTATTTTATTTATTTATTTATTTATTTATTTATTTATTTATTTATTTATTTATTTATTTATTTATTTATTTATTTATTTTTTTGGGGGGTTATTGCTTATGTTTCTGAAAGGAGGGTGTTAACACCGTTGGTATTTTCCTTTGACAAACTTTACATACAAATTGACAATGTTTATTTGCCCATTTTACAGAAAATTATTGTATTTTACTCTAGAAATGTTTTGTGTATTTTTAAAATAAAATAATCTTACTAGATATCAGCACTTGGTCAGTAATGTTATTTCAAGACTTGAGCACCCCTGAACGCCCAAAATTAAAGGTGTTCAACAAGCGCGCATCATGCGTCCATGCGTTCAAAAAGTGTTACAGCCCTTCGAACGCGTAAATGCGTTCAATTTTTTGAATACATTTCATGTGCAACGTGTATTCAGATATGGAACACCATGGTGTTCAATATAATGTCTGATGAACACGTAGCGTTCAAAATCTGCACACGTGTGTTCAAAAATTGAACGTTGGTTGAACACGTAGTGTTCAATTTCTGAACGTCTGGACGCGTTCAAAAAGTGTAACAAAAGGGCGTTTAGTTGGTGTTCTATCCTTGAACACTTGACTTTACAGTGCACGCTTGTCCGCTTTTTGTGGTAGGGCTATAATACGGCTGCAGCTTAGTCATAGCCGAGCACTCTTGACTCATGCCGGCCGTAGGGCTAATGGCTTTCCATCGCGTATCGGTTGACACCGTGACAGAAAATTGCTTTAAAAATACTCTTGGTAACCTCTGTGGTTTTATTTTACGACAACGTGTACCTTAGTCAATTGAGTTTTCTTTTACCTCCATGGTTAGTCGCTGGCTGCCATCATGGAGCCAGGGGCGGTGTTAGTACAACCTTGCTATATGGTAAGCGTTATTGTGGATACCTTAGACATTACATGCTGATACTGTGTCTCGAATGTCATTACAAACGGCTATGCTTGGTCTGCATGGTTTTCATTGTTTATGAACATAAACATATGTGTTGTATTTTAAGGGCAATTTGTGAAAGCAACAAAGCTGTCTTGCTTTATTCGGAATCGTACCTATCTTACAAAGAGTAATCTTAATTTACTGCCCACGTGCAGGGGTTGTCAACCTCATGTAATAGCCATTCTCCAGAGTTCCAATAGATATCATTGTGTTCGTAAACAAGAAAAGTAAACTCATTAATTTTAATAGACGTGATGGGTATGGCTGATTTGCCCTAAATGGGCCATACCTATCACGTCTAAATCTATGTAAGGAAAAGCTGTCAGGTGTTGTGGAATTTCCCACCCGCCTCAATCAACAACACATTGATACGGGGCACTCCCACGGGCTGCTTGCTGATGTGAAGGACAATAACACCTTTGCTCCAGCCAGAGACATTGCGGCTAGGTCCTCTTGACTCTCCACCTTATACGTCTGGGAGAGGGGGTTATGGCATTTACCACTCCGAAGGCAGGATCCAGGCCATCATCATTGATCGGCCGTGTGGTCGTCATTTGCGGATCCTTCTCTTCAGGAAACAAAGCTTAGGAGAGCATCAAGTGGGTGCAGTTGTCATCTTTGTTTTTTCACATTAAGGATCAACTTCTTATTTCTGAGAACTGTAGGTAATGGAATGTAAGAGCCGCCTCTCAAGACCAAGTATTGAGCGATATCCTGTCGGAAGGTGGTAACTCTATCAACCACCCAGCCTGGGCCCTTTCGTGTTCATCTTTCCAACTTATGCTTCTAAAAGAGAGAGGGGAAGAACCTTCTAGTGCCTGATAAATCTCTCTAGTCTAGTGGACCCTCAGTGAGGACTGCAATTTGAATTAGCCCCTAGGTCTTGAACCTCTTTTATAAGTCTTGATGATCTGGTGTCGTACACTGTCCAAGAAGGCTTGGGGTCGATTCAGCAACATTGATCTGCCAGCTCTGCACGTAGTTCCTAATATCATAGTGTGTGCGGAAGATAAGGTCATTCCCCACACCACGTATTATGTTATAAGCCGCAGCAAATGTGTATACATTATTATACATGCTATGCCTGTATCGTCATTCTCCTATTGTTTAGACCGTACTAATATGAAACCAGTTAAAATACGAATTATTGTTTTCACTGTAAGAAGGCACATGATACACTTACCTTCGCCATCTCAACGTTTGTTAACTTTGAAGTTCAAGTTCAACTTAGTTTACATTTTGAAGCTCACCGAGCCTAAGCTATTTCAAATATTGTTCACTCTGAGTATAACTTAAGCTAATGTAAACTGTTCACTTTCAGAAAACACAAAATTTACTGATGAGTGTCATGGTTTTACCATGTGTAGCAGTCATAAACAACTTTACGATAAAAATTGCAAGTGCTTTCACTTTTGAATATATAACAGGAGAGATAATGCATTTCTACTTAAGATAAATGTATTTTTTTAATTATAATTGACAGAAATAAAATCATACAAACTACAAACACATAGGACAATTAAGATTTTTGCAAATTTACAGGGCCGTATACATTTATAGAAAATCATTGGAAATACATAGAAAATATTAACAACATACATTTGTATCTTTGTAAAGATTGGACTGAAATTACTATGGATGGCAAATCTTTTCAAAGTGATGCTACGCAAAAAACGTGACCCTTCAAGTATGTTTACATGACAAAGTTCCACCCTCCCTATTATCATGTAAAAAAGCAGTAATCCGTCCTCTGTGTGTCAAAGTCTAATTATAATAATGTCTGATTTGACAAAGACAGAGGAAAGTGATATCAAAGAATATAAGGAAAAACTTTGAAAAACTGTCACAATAGTGGTTTCAAAGAATGTTACAAAATATGTAATTATGTTCCCTTAAATTCTTTACAAACATGGATAAATCTGCATATTTACAGTGCCATCCAATAATATATCAGTGTTTGAAACTCCTATCTTTTATTCACCAGGTGTTTTCAAAATCAATCAAAAGATAATTTTAAAGTACAGAAACTATAAATTGTGATGTTTTTTTTTACTATTCTTGTTTTTTATTGTAATGTTCTATTCCCCAATGCATTCAAGATACACAGTATTCAGCTTGGCATTCCAGCCTGAACACGCATGTCTCACTGAAAATGTATATGTGTAAATTGCATTATTGAAGAGTGAATTCTGGTGCAGACTAGAATTCAAATGTAAACACTAAAGGGCCAGAAATGCTAAATGTTGGTGATCTCTGTCAAATTTCAGCTATATTTCATTGTATTAATCACACAAGTGTGTTTACATGCAGGATTTCAAGCCTGTCAATCCAGCTTGTACATGTGTAAACTGCATTGCCATTGTTGACAAATGAATTCTGGTCCGGACTAGAATTCAAATGTAATAACTAACATTGCATTTTACACATATAGATGCTATGTTGACGAGCTAAATAGTGGGTGTTTCAACATTCTTTTGAGTTGGAATATGCAGTTGCAATTGAAAAACAATATCAAAAAAATAAAAAATCATAACTTAGCATTACTAGCCCGACGACATCGTATTCTACATGTGCAAATGCTGTGCAGACAAGCTCAAATGTGAGTGTCTCAACATGCTTCAGGGACCGTGTGTAGAACAAGAAGTGACATATGAAATGATGCAGCAAAAATCCTAAAACATACAGCCTTTGGGAGTTTCTATTTGGCACAAAATGCAAAATAATTAGATGATATATTCATAGACATACACATCAGTCTGTGCATACACATGTACAAAAAACACAGTACAGACAGACATACAAATGCATACAAATGACATTGATGGAGGAATACAACATGATTAATAAGGAGGACGTCCTTGTCCACCTTATAGATAAAACAGACTGATAGTGCAGGCATATATCTGAAAAATGTCCGTTTTCTACATTAGATCCATACACTATTAACACAGGTTGAAAAGCAAGTAGGTAAACACATACACATAGGTACAATAAAATACTAACAGTGGCAATTACTTGAGTACTGAGTTCTTATAGACCTTTTGAGTTAAACAGCTTTTGCCGGTGTTGGTAAGTAAAGTCTATATATTTAGCATGTGTTTCCATACTAGATTGTGTGTCCTGTGCTGATTACACAGAAAACTTTTCAGAGCTACATGTCCTGTACACAGTCCCTCCATCATATCTGTATGTGTACTGCATGTCTATGTCAATATGCATGTACACAGAGACCGACGCATGTGTACATTGTACGTATACACATACACATGTACATACATGTAAGTAGTGTTTGTATGTGTGAATGTTTTACATACACCGGTATATATATATATATATATATATATATATATATATATATATATATATATATATATATATATATATATATATATATCATTTTTTTCCATTTTAAGTTACTTCGATTCTGTGTTGAAGCGTCCAAAGAACATTTGATGAAAGCGTCCAAACAGCTGCCAATCACGAGGGGACGCGCAAAGGCGCAAACGATCAAACATTTGTTGTTTACATTGGATCGATTATGAGGTCAACAATGAATGAAACGATTATTACTATCTGCTGAGCAAAATACTTGACCAACTGTTATATGGACAAAACTGGCGACATGCGGACCCATTTTCGGCCGAGCACGAAAACCACTTTTCTAACTACTTTCAGCCGAAATCAACTCGATTCCGATCTATGCCTACACAAATAACTAAACCGCTCACAGACGGCGTAAAATAGCTCTCGTGACGTCCAAAACCGTTGTTTGCTTGAGATGCACGGTCAAAGGCCAATGCAGTAGCCGGCCATAGGATACGTTCATGCGACGATTATACAGTGCCCATAAGCTGCATTATTTCCTTTCAGGTCGGGGTGATGAAACTAAATCGCGTTCCATTCATCTCTCTTGGAGTTGTCCAAATAGAGATACTTGCCATAGACTCAAGCATAAAATGTTGACCGTTCAGACTGAAACAAGATAAAAGATCTGAAGATCGCCGTGATGTCGTTCTTCTCTATACGTTTTTCTGGGCTTGTTTTTCACTAAACTGCTCTAATATTATCTGGTGTTTGTTTGAAAATTTTATCAACTTTTCTTTCCTAACCAGGGCACAACATTACCTTTTTTACTTTCATAGTAACCTAGGATTCATTTAATTCGCTGACTAATAGACTCTTCTGTTCTATCTCGATTGTCTGTAACTGACTTTTCCATCCTGATATCGATATTGCGTTCGCACTCACGTGTCTCGAAACTTACGTCATTCCCTGAAATAATTTTCGGACAAACTCAAGAAATTTGACAATCACTAACGAATAGTCGGCAAAATTTACAGAAAGTAGCAACAGTAATTACATGTATGGTAATTTTACCGTCTTTAGCCTAAGCGGGTTCACTTGGCAGAAGCAGTATATAACGATCTGAGTTCCCATTTTACCCTAAAGGGTGAATGTAGTATTCGAACAACTCAGATTATAATCTTACGCTGTTCCGAGTAGCCTGGGCATTTTTTTATAATATACAATAAATTGGCCCTTTAAAAATTACTCTATTTTACATTGCTTTGATATCGATATTTTTTCTATATTTTTTTTTCTTTTGATTATAAGTCTTTTGATACTCCATCGGCGGCAGAACATGTACGGTTACAACCGTCATGTGATCACCGGAATGTGCTTGTAAAGTTGTCGGAAAGTTGTTCAGAAGAAAAAGCATTTTGTATTTAGCGGCTGCTGCTCGGGTTTTTTCAAGATAACAACCCACTATACATTTCCGACGTCTTTGAAACGGGAATTAAGGTAATCTTTCCTTTGATGAAAATTTTGTGAACGTCTTTACATGTGTTTCCACGATGAGTGTGAATTGATTCTTTGTTCGTAAAAATCGTAAGAAATGGTCCATTGGCCGTGATAAAATAGACTCGGGAGCAAAGATCGTTGCGAGGAAGATGGTAAGAAATTCACATTGCGATATTTGCTGTCGTATTTCTCAACAGGAATAACCTATTTTTACGCATTGTGTATAAGAAGAGCAAGGTGTTCGGCAGTCAATTGCTTCTATCATAATGATCTTGATCGCAGCTATTAGGCGAGAAGACAGCGGGCTCTTATAATCTCACAAAATTATTGATATTATGTCTTTGTGATGAAAATTTTAGATCGAAGGCAACGGCTCAACTTCAACAGCCGTGGTATATTGGGAATCGTGTTTATCACTGGACGCAGAACTACCTTGCTATCAACATTACGTTCTATACCAATGTACGCCCTTGAAAGTAATAGAGTCAGTTGTGGCATCGGCAATTACACATTGGTCGTAATCTTTTCTTATTCTGCCCCGTCTTTTGTACTGTCTAGAAATGTCAAAGCTAGAATTTTGTTTACCATGACATATAAAACAGTGACCTTGCACACTTATGATCATTCCACTGTTTCTGTTGGGGTTTGTTGGTTCTATGATTTTCTCCGTGGCTGTCTTGATTGCTAATCGATACTGTTACGTAATATATCATATGACCAGGTGCTACTATCAACGTGGCTTTTGCAATAAAGTTCCGTTGTTGTTGTTCAACGTGTACGGCTAGTCTGAGTGTCAATCATTACATGGTGTCAGGAGTTCTGAAATGGATAAGTTTCGACCACCAGAACCATAAATATTAGAAGGAAACGTCAGAAAACTGGCGAAGATGGAAACAAATGTTTCAGCCGTATATGAAAGCTTCTGAAGCAAATGAAAAACCTGAAAAGAACCAATGCAGTATTTTCCTCCACGTGGTGGGTGACGAGGCTCTGGAGTGTAATAAAGGGAAAGTGGCTTCACACATCAGCCATCTAGTCTTGTATGTGCTTTGGTGTGTTTAGTGTCTGAGTTGTGTTTTGGCTGTTGGTGTGGAAATTAACAAGCGAGTCGTTAATTTTCAAATTAGCCATGGCGAGACGTGGGCGTAGTCAGATGTGTCATTGACAGTGGTGACTCTTTTTTTATCCCCACGTTTCGAAACCAGAGCGGTCTCTTCCTCAGTCGCCTAAGATATGTGCATATCTTTTTTGTTTTATGTCATGTTGATATTGTTGATCTCCTGTGCTTCTAGCAGTGAAGCCAGAATGCTTATGTTTGGATCGTAATGTGTTCGTTCGTTCATTGACTTGTTTCTAATGCAATGGACTTTAGCCTTAATCAGTGTGTCGCTGATGTTCGTATTTCTTTTGTAAGCGATGATCGGTTGTTTAGGAAATAAATTCCTTAATGTTTCGTCCTTTTCTATGTGATCCCAGTTTTCACACAGAGCTAGTTTGATAGCTTGTGTCTTTATGTATGGGCTATATCTTGTTGTGAACACAAGTGTGTTTTTCGTTCTGTTTTTTTTTCTGCTGGTGTTGTAATTGCGTAATTCTGGTGGCGAACTTTGTTTGTGATGTAATTCTAGAGATTTCATCCTGTTTGTAGCCACGTTCAACTAATCTTGCACTGAATGACTTGACTTTAGCACTAAAATCATTCTCATTGTTGCAAGTTCTGATGTACTTTAGTGTTTCGCCTTTGATCAGGCCTTTAAAGGTAGATTTTGGATGGCATGATGTTCTATGTAGGAATTGAAACGTATCTGTGGTTTTCGTGTGCGTTCTTATGTCCAGTATTTTCTCACTGTTATGTCGTTGACCTTTGTATACCACAAGATCGAGGTATGTTATCTCATGTGTCGAGCTTTCAAACGAAAATTTGAAAGTAGGGTGCATTTTGTTGATGCCTGATGTGAATTCGTTCAGTTCGTGTTCTGTTCCTATAAAGATCATGAAAACATCGTCTCTGAATCTAAGCCAGAGTAATATTTTCGATTTGTATTCACGTATTATTTTCATTTCCGTTTGATGAAATGTGATATCAGCGACATTCGGTGAAGACGGAGAACCCATTGATACACCCAGGGTCTGTTTATAGAATTCGTTATCGAATTCGAATGTGTTGTTTTTGAGAATAAGTGTTAGCATGGCTAACATATATTCTGTTGGTGGCATTTTCATTGTTGTGTCCTGGTTGCTGTTTTGGGATCGTTCTGCGTCTAATGCTTCGCCTAAACACTAAACACACCAAAGCACATACAAGACGAGATGGCTGATGTGTGAAGCCACTTTCCCTTTATTACACTACACAGGTGTATAACACGTTCACCTTCACGGATGCAGCTGATAAAGAAAAGATACAGGTACTGTACGAGAAATTTGAAGAGTACTGTAGCCCTAGAAAAAACGTGACACTCAAACGACATAATTTTTTTACATGTTCGCAAGGACCTGATGAATCTATTGACCACTACGTAACCGAACTGAAAAACCGCAGCAAATCATGTACATTTGGTGAATTGACGAATAGCCTTATCAAGGACCGTGTCGTATGTGGTGTAAATAATTCTCATGTTTGTGAAAGATTACTTCAGGAAACCGATTTGGATCTACAAAAAGCGATTGAAATATGTCGGGCAGCTGAGCAATCAAAGACACACTTTCAAGCTTTGTTAAAAATGGAAGAGAAACCTGTCTATGGTGTGAGAAAAATGCAGCCAACAAAAGAATCGTCTCAAAAGCAGGAAATTCGACAAAATGACAAACCAAAACAAGCGGGAATTTCTCGAAAATTTCTATGTGGCAGTTGAGGTAAAAAGCATGGTCCAAAACAATGCCCAGCTTTTGGAAAGTTGTGCTCAAAATACAAGGGAAAGAACCACTTTGCGAAAGTTTGCAAGATGAAGAGAATACATTCTGTCGACACTGAGTATTTCACCGTTGACGATGAGTCGGAAAAAAATATTTATTGGTATGATTGGGAGTTGTAATATGGCGAATGGGTGGAACACTGACATAAATGTAAAGGGTAATGTAATAAAATTTTAACTTGACACTGGTGCTGAAACAAACGTGCTTCCGTTGAAAATCTATAATTCTAATATGAAAAATAAAAGCAGTCTGGAAAAGACAAATGTGATGTTGTGCATGTTTAATGGAGCTAAACTGAAACCCATTGGAAAAACTGTAAAGTGGTGTACTGCTGAGAATAAATCCGAAGATGTTATGTTTGTGGTAGCAGATGGTTCATCGCCACCTGTAATAGGTGCCAATGACTGTGAAAGATTCAATTTCGTACGCCGAGTTATGGCCGTGAAAAATGAAGCCATCTTGAGTGAATATGAAGATTTATTTGAGGGTCTAGGCTGTTTTGATGGTGAGCATCATATTGTAATAGATAAGACTGTTGCACCTATAGTCCATCCACCGAGAAAAATACCGTTCATGCTGCATGACAAAGTCTTAGCTGAGCTGAAACGAATGGAAGGTCTTGGTGTGATTGAGAAGGTCAACAAACCTACAGATTGGGTCAACTCCATTGTCATAGTTGAGAAAAACGATGGTCGTATACGTATATGCCTTGACCCACGTGAACTTAACAAGGCAATTAAACGTGAACATTACCATGTTCAACATTAGAGGCAGTAACAAGCGATCTGTGTGGTGCTACTACATTTAGTAAACTTGATGCAAAGGATGGTTATTGGCATGTAAAGTTAGACAGCGAGTCTTCAAAGCTGTGTACATTTAACTCTCCATTTGGAAGATATAAATTTCTGCGCTTGCCATTTTGGTTGAAATCATCAGGTGAAGTATTTCAAAAGAAAATGAAGGAAGCATTTGAAGGTTTGTCTGGCACCAAGGTAATATATGATGATATCTTGGTTCACAATACCAGAGAGAGCAATTATGACAATCATGACGACCAACTGAGAAAGACACTCGATCGAGCACGAGAAAAAAATTTGAAGTTTAACAGACAGAAAATCAAAATCAAAATTCCAGAGGTGAAATATATTGGTGATGTAATCTCTAAAGATGGTATAAAACCTGACATATCTAAAGTGGAGGCAATTATAAAGTTACCAACGCCACAAAATAAAGATGACGTCAGACGACTGATGGGAATGGTCACATATCTTGGAAAGTATATACCAAACTTGTCATCGATCACGGAGCCACTTCGTGTACTGTTGAGAATTGATGTTGCATGGCATTGGGGTGAACAGCAAGACAAAGCCCTTGATCATGTGAAACAAATACTCACTAGTCAACCGGTGCTTCAGTTCTACGACGTTCGAAAATCAGTAACCGTGTCAGTAGATGCGTCCAAATCTGGACTTGGTGCTGTACTTCTTCAGGAAGGACATCCCATAGCATATGCATCAAAAGCCATGACTCCGACCCAACAGAATTACGCGCAGATATAGAAGGAGACACTTGTAATTGTGTTCGCATGTGAGAAGTTTCATCAGTATGTCTATGGCAAAGAAATCATGATCGAAACAGACCATAAACCACTGGAAGTTATCTTTAAGAAGTCGCTGATCAAGGCACCCCCAAGAACACTTCGATTTTTACTCCAGTTGCAGAAATATGATTGCAAAGTTGCTTACAAGCCCGGCAAGGTGATGTGTATACCGGACACCTTATCGAGAGCGTATCTGTCAGATAATGCTGTTGACGATGCTGAAGCTGAGGCACAAGTACACATGGTATTGTCCAACTTACCTGTCTCTGAGAATAAACTAGATGAGATCAAAGAAGCCACACTCCAAGATGACCAGTTACACACACTGATGAAGGTGATACATAGTGGTTGGCCAGAAATAAAACGAAACTTGCCAGAGTGTATTTCAATGTATTGGAACTACAGAGAAGAGATCAATGAAGCCAACGGTTTGCTTTTCAAAGGTGATAAACTAATAATACCAGAAAAACTACGTCCCCAGATGCTGAAAATATTACATGAAAGTCATCAAGGGATAGAGAAAACCAAAATGCGTGCAAGAGATGTCATGTTTTGGCCTGGAATGTCGTCTGCAATCACTGATATGATCTCAAAGTGTGGAGCCTGTCAAAAATATCAGCGCAATAATGCAAAACAACCGTTAATTCCACACAAAATACCAAGCAGGCCTTGGCAGAAAATCGGCACTGATCTGTTTACTCTTGGTAATAAAGACTATGTAATGGTAGCTGACTACTACTCAAAGTGGGTAGAGTTTGGAATACTGCCGAATAGTACTACAAGCAGTGACATTATCACCCAGTTGAAATCCTGTTTCGCCGGATATGGTATACCGGGTATACCGGATGAAGTTGTTTCAGATAATGGTCCGCAGTACTCAAGTCACAAGTTCAAGCAGTTCGCAAACAAATGGGAATTCAAACATACGACCACCAGCCCGGGGTATCCACAGTCAAATGGAATGGTGGAAAAGGCCATTGGCTCAGTAAAGAAAAAGTTAAAGAGAGCAATGGAGCAAGGGAATGACCAGTATGTCGTACTGCTTGAATACAGAAATACACCGATCGCTGGATTGAATTATTCACCAGCCCAGCTACTGATGAATCGGCGACTGAAATCAAAAATACCCACGAGTAGAAACTGTTAAAACCTGTTGTAATACCTAACCTGGATCAGAAACTTAAAGACAGACAGAGAGTGCAGAAGATGTACTACGATCGCCATGCAAAGCTGTTACCAACTCTCAAACCAGGTGATTCTGTCAGAATCAAAACAGACAGAAAATGGGAGCCTGCCATTGTGACAGCCAAAACAGCATCCCCGAGATCATACATTGTTACTACGGCAAACAATCAGTCATATCGACGCAACAGACAACACCTGTTGAAAACAAAGGAAGAACCGATCGCCCCTGCTGAACCAATGGATAAAGAGACACCCCTCACGCTTGTTAAGCCGCCGCCACCACTACAAGAGGCTGTATCCACGACAACAGCGTTCAAACCGCCACAAACAACTTCAACCTCATTGCCAAAGCTTGATGCTTCTGGGATGGAATCTACAACACTGCCAAAGAAATTGTTATCCTCCCCACAAGGAACACAGCGAAGGAATGAAATCCGCACTTCATATGGTAGAGTTGTTAAAAAGCCGAACAGATATGGATATGATTGACGTTGATGAACGGGAACTGATATGAACTGAAAAACTGACAAAATTCGTTTGATTTCTTGTAATGTCCGTAAGTCTGTACAGTGAATATGTTTATTTGTTTGATGTTGAGAACAAAAATTCCAGTTATGTTTGTGCATTTTCGTTATCTGAATTAATCAACATACTAATTTATACTAAATTACTAAATCTATTAGTATTAAATTTGTACTGACTCGTTAGATATGAACAATATATAAAAACACATTGACAACAAACCAATTTTCTGGAAATGATAAGTTGACCTCCAAAAACGGGGAGATGTCATGATTGCTAATCGATACTGTTACGTAATATATCATATGACCAGTTGCTACTATCAACGTTGCTTTTGCAATAAAGTTCAGTTGTTGTTGTTCAACGTGTTTGGCTAGTCTGAGTGTCAATCATTACAGTGGCCAAGGTAAAAACTTTTCCATAAGATACACAGTTGAATTTTTTAAAGGTAAATTTAGTGAATTCCCAGTTTTGGGGTGAAGTTGTCTAGAGTGAAAGGTTAATTTGATGCTGATTGAGTAGACGTCGGGCGCGGCATAGTTGACTGAGATCCGTTTGGTTTGGGGTCATTAAGTCCAGAAACCTGCAACGTTCTGTATCTTGATCGTTCGGCATTTGGGTGTTTTAACTCAATTTTTTGGACAAAGTAATTCAGTAATAATGTACGCCAAATTCCTTGTGTTGTTTTTGCCACTGTCATACGCGTATACGGACGGCTTTAGATTAACCAGATAGGAACTGAAAATGCTCACGTGTTTCATTATTATTGCAAATATGAGTAAATTTGAACCTTTGGCACATGTTTGAAAGTTCATTGAGAGTATGATGATCAACATAATGAACAATATTCACCGCCGATTAACTCTAAAAGATCATGAAGTATATAAATATGTAATTAGCTAGAACAAAAAGACATTCTTTGACTGCTGTCATTGTACCACCACTTTATATAGCAAGTATAATTACCTTTAGCCAAGTCCTTCAGGCCATATATGCCAAACTGTGAAAGCTCATTAGATACGCAAATTATAAATATTTACATAGTTGTTGAGACGATCTGAACTATGTAAACAAAATAGGTAAATTTCAGATATTTACCTAAATTATACCCATTTGTTTTTGTAAGATTTACTTCTGGTAGTACCTACTTTGGCATGCAAGTGTACTGAGATGGATTGGATCTGACTCTTTACCAGAAATACCAGAGATGCTGAAAACCAAAGAAACAACATACTCGGGTGACAGCAAAAATTATGCTTTGTACAATAAATTTCAACATCTTTTCTCTTCTCTTACAATAATAAATTCAGTTCAGATGATAAGCACATAGAAGTTTTAAAAATAATTTTGTAGACAATTGGCCAATGCCAACGATAATGACATGATTGAGAATGAGAAGCTGACAAATTTAACATATTGTTGACAGTACAGGATAAGTTTATCCGACTAAGCTTTGAAATACCAGCATCACATGAAACCATGCTATTAGCAAATAAAGGTATTATTAAAAAAACAACAGAGAAAAGGTTAAATTCAATTTGTGGTATGATTTATTTTCTAATGCCATGCTCATTGCATGCAAAGTGTCTTCAATAGACATTTATTTGACATATGAAGTTTCATGTAACACTTATATTACTATCAAAGGCTGTGATTTGGCTTTCTTGCTCTCTGTATTTCTTGTCCGCTTACAGTACCAGCAATGCATTCTGCAAAATACAAATCATTGAGGATAGAGTGTAACGGAGTCTTTCTTGTTTGACCAAAACCTGTAAACATCGTAATTTGATGAAAGAAATCTGTAATCGTTTGAAAATGAGACAAAAGCAAGTTGGAAAATTGAAGCGGAGAAACCAAATGCATAAATAATTATCATCATTTGTAAATAATCAATAAAATGGACAGCCAGCAACTCGCAGTACGCTGTTTACAAGGAGCTAGAAACGTAGGAGCACCATGTTTACATACAGCTGTTGTGAAACAAATGAGTTCTGTATGAATCCGTACTCAACAAAAAATCTGTTGTTTAACATAACAATACAAGGGTTACAGAAAATAATAGCGCTATGTAAATAGAAAGCACATTGACTTACATTTTGATCGGCTGGCAGGATAGACACTGGACGGTTCCCATTTGCAGCGGGGTCTCTCCGAGTCTCTGTTGTGTGTCATATATGAGAAAATATATTCGGAAATTTTACTGCTTTTAGCGTTCACAAATTTTGAACACTGTCTGTCCCTGATACTGTATACACGTTTTTGCGACACTATGATATCATTTGGGTGGTAATTCCATAGTAATATCACAAAATTGTCCATTAGATAACTCCCTGATCATAAAACACAGCCGACAACAATAAAATCTAAATTCGCGCCGATTGAGTCTCTTGACATTCACGGAAGCGCTATCTGTAAATCATTACGCGATCGATAAAATAGTTCCATTTTTAAACGCATGGACTTGACTCTACATCTGCACAAATCTGTTATGGTTCATCTTAAATATAGCAATCAATTTATTACGTGAACAAAAATGGTTGATTAGAATGATAGAAAGACTATGAAGAGAGTAAAATTCTTTCAGCACGAAGAATTAATATCAATGCGCGAATTGAACTTGATGAACCCGTGATCTGAGCGTAAACATGATGGCTGCTCACAGCTGGGCCAGCAAATCAAAACGCGTTGGACATTGGCAAAGTAGCATACTGGATTTTCGTTTAGCAGCTCAGGAAGTAGTATCCTAAACCTCAAATGTGTGATCGGCAATAGCTCTGATACTGAAAACATAGATAAAAGCCTTCACCTTAATCCATGTCATCAGATGGCTAGATTTTGTTCGGGTCATCGCTGCAGGGAGACAGCAGACTACCATAAAGGGCATCCTAAAATGACTGTACTGATCTTTTGCTCAGAGTTGTAATACGACCGCGGTCACATGCTGTGCTCGGAGGTAACGGGTCCTTGCTTTACACATTGAATGCATTGACATTAACTTGTCTGTTTCTTAAATGAAAAGTTCTCGTCTGTCGACATTTGTATGGTACAAACTTGCGGTATTGATTAAAACTCTACGACCTGTCCTTGCTGCTCATTTACAAAGAGGTGTGCGTACAGATAAATGTAATTAAACAGCTTTTCGTTTGAAACTGCATTATAATTTTGGTGTGAAAATATTATGAGACACTACAGGGCTAGACTTGCAAGACAGACAAGTCTGTGTTTTAATAATTTGTTTTCCGAAAAATTCTGCTGTTGATCATACCATGATTTACCCAACCAAATCAAATACAATACCCATGCACCTGCAATACCCGTCCTAAAATAGCAATGTTGCTGAGTTGTATCGATTTTTAGGAGCAGATTTGTGTTTACAATTTAATTAATAATAGGTTCATTGGGTTTTTAAAAATAAATGAATATAAATAAGAGATAACTTTTGCATTGCTTGAATATGACCGGTCACACACTGTACTGCCTGGTAATGAAATACAGTTACTTCATATTTGCAGGAATAATATAGGAATCAGTCAAACAGGCAGAGACATTTCAGGAATATATCACAAGAATTTTCATCGACATGCACTTTACAAGCAGACCGGCATGGCAAAAAAATACTAAATCATGGATCGGTATATTTCTGGTATACTAGTCTTCAACTTGACCATACATAGTAGAAGAGGTACATAATAGGTACTACCTGTTTCCTACCTAAAATGAACTGGTACATGTTAGGTATACCTGATTTATACCTGATTACTGAGGTACAGCTTTGGTACACTGTATCAAAAATCGACCTTAAAAATAGGTACTCATCTGGTATACCAGGAGTATACCAGAAGTGATTTGGTATACCTCTGGTATACCTCTGGTATACCAAAGAGATACCTAAGCTATACCTTTTGTGGCGAGAATTTGGTAGGGGTATGCAATCCGAAGCGCTGGGATTACGTCCGGGGATTACCTCCATTGATGTTGCAATGAAGGGTACAGACAGAAAAGTATGTACATGTTAATGTACCTGCCATGTGCCGGTGCCGTAATGATCGGTGACCTGAGTCAAACCATGGAGGTAGCAAACTACGTCAAACAGCGCATTTCAGCATAGTTGAGACATCTCGCTCAAACTCTCACGGTCAAAAGCTACACAGCCGTTTTTCTTTGTCCTTGAGTGCAGCTGTGCGTGCTTTGGTATGTAAGCTTGGTGTTCTGTTACGTAACTGTATTAAAATAGGTAGGGGTGAGTTCCTTGAGCCGGTAGAAAAAAATATTGCAATCCTAAGGATAAAACTATATCACAGGACGAAAACACAGTAGTGATTGTAAGTCATGTACAGTGGCTGCGTATCATACCATCGTAAATGATTCGCATAATTCAACATTTATTCGACAAGTCTCAAAGGCGACAGCTTATGCAGTAAACTGTGCGTGATGTAACATTGCAGTGGATCTTCGCTTAGACCTGGTTATCCAGGTCATGGATAATGGCATTTAGCTGCAGAAATGAAAAAAAGCCAGCCTTAGACTCAAGGACCTTATACAACATGTATTTTTTACCAATGTCGAATCGTGACATTAACCAGCGTGTATGTATGACCGACACACTTGTTCATCTCAGGAATTTAACCACTTCGGTTTACTGTTGCGGCCAGGAATATAGTGTTGTGGAAATATCTCACAATAACAGACTCTTCCATGCGTAGACAAAGGTATGTCAAGTTTGTAACCTTTATCCTAACATCCTTTTTAGCTCCATGGTTCAAATCAAACAAACATCGATCAGTAAAGCTCAATCTCCAAATAGTAAGGGAGGACCCCTTGGGCGAGGGGGAGGGGTTGTTACTTGAAAATGTATTATGGCAAGGGGACACTATGTAAATGTTAGGCATGTCAATTTGATCAACAGACATTCAATTGTGAATATTTACATTTCCATTACATTTAGCATTGCCCTCCAGGTCATTTTTTACTCCGTGGTGTAATTATACTGACATATGATATATGTATAATATTCCAAATACCAAGGTACATTGTCTTTTAACATTGCACCTCTGCTTGTACAGTACATGCATGTACGTTCCTCAGGCCAACTTCTCCCATTGCCAATCTTATCCTGTATTTAAATATAAAATATATAAGATTTCACTGAAATTTTCCAGCTCACAGAGTCAGAGACAGTCAATGTGGCTCAAGAATTTTGCCAGCATTGTGCGAAGGTCTTCTGAGAGCCTTGTGTTAAAAATGCTAGAAGTAAATGTTTACAAAGTTCAGTGGTTTTTCAGAGACATACTGCACAAAATTTGTATCGTATGCCATGTTGATGCAAACTGTCAATGTGAAATAAGACCTTTGTTTTCTTTTAAGAGTAGTGTACAGTTTGCAATTTCCTGGGAAAACTGACAAGAACTTGGCCATTTAAACAAATGCAATCACGGTGCAATGAAGCATTTGATAACTAACACTACTCTTACATGTTCCTACATACCACAAGTTTGTGGAACTGATTTCAGTCTGAATAATTGCCTGTATTTTCACCAAAAGTACCCATTATCTTTCACAATATACAAATTTCATATTTTGTAAATTCATTTCACAAAACAAACAGAGCTTTTCATTAATAGTACACGGACAGATGTGTACCAGTCAAACATATGTTTGACTGTATTTAAAGATCCTGATGCTGTTAAGTGTTTGAATGATATCCATGACAAATATGTTGTCGTTCCTGCTGATAAAGCTGCCAATAACATTGTATTTGTCTGTAAGAAGTATTATTTTGAATGTCTTATAGACGAACTTGGTGTAACTAAGACCTCAACCAACTCCACTTACAGACAATCAATGTTCAACAAATCTGAAATTTTGGCAAACCATAAGTCATTCATGGATAATTTTAATATTACAACAAAGGATGACCATAATAAGTTGCCTAGCTTATACTGGATACCAAAGCTCCACAAAACACCTTACAAAGCTAGGTTTATCGCAGGATCTTCAAAATGTTCAACAACAGAGTTATCGAAGATACTGACGTCTGTTCTTTGTACAGTTAAACGGGGACTTCAATCATACTGTGATGTTGTCTTTTCTCGGAGTGGTATAAATCAAATGTGGATATTAAAAAATTCGAAGTAACTCTTGGAAAATTTGAAATCAAGATCTGTTTCAAAAATAACATCTATTAAAACTTTCGATTTTTCCACATTGTATACCACAATACCACATGATAAATTGAAAGA
>LD351155.1:322132-353891 GCA_001465055.1 Ptychodera flava
GTAACCGATGTTTCGAGACGGCAGAATAATAACCGACCGAAGCTCAGCCAAATGTATTTCTCTAGCAAGGCCAACAAGTCCGAGACTGGCGTTAACCTCTCTAGAGCAGCAACAGAGCATGTAGCCCTGAGTACAGGTCTGTGTGTTCCTAGCGTATACGGCCTCCACCACAGCCCTGCAACGGTCTGTGGAGATAACTGGGGTCTCTGCAGCGAGATTCAAAATGGGGATCGCCATGAGTAAACAACTTGTCGAGTACGTTATGTTTCAGAAAATGAGCGATTTTGGACGTTAGGAGAAGTCAATCGCATCTTTTCTGGGTTTGGTTAGGAGGTAAAGGTAGGCAGGGAAAGGATTTTGCCCCAATAGAGCAGAATTTCGGCCAAAAAGACCCTTTAGTCTTCATTGCGGTCCAGATCCAGGCCGCAGAGACCTCAAGTCTGTTCAAAGACCATTGCAGGGCTTTGGTAGAGGCCATATAATGCTGGGAACACACGTGCACACACCTGTACGCAGGGCTACACAGCATGGGGTATAAAATGAGGAACCAACACACAGTCATATAATGTAACAAACAACTTCTGTGTTTATTACTATATTGTGTCAAATATCGGGGTCTACATATAAAATAGTAAAACCGTACCCAAAACCATAAATATTACTCCATGGTAACAGTAACCGTACTGATCGACCTCCCGACGGCAGGAGTCGAACACACTTTCAGAACAAAACTCTGTTCAAACCCTTTCTAAATGCTTAACAATTTCTATGGAAAACTTAACGGTACCGCAGAGGTACCTCAGACTTGACCACGCCGCTGGGAAACACAAATAGTTCACACGCGACTTTAACTAATGTTCGATGATGAGCACAATTGTAAGTCCCGTGTAATGTCTGCACATGAAAGTCGACAACACACGCAATTCACTGCTAAGCAGCGTCCAGTTCAGCTACCACGGGAGCAGCCATCTTAGATCTTTTGTTTACTTCCGGTCGGGACATGCCGAACTAATTAGTCTCGGTTACCCAGACTCCTCTGCGCTACTGGCGAAACGAGAGTCTGGGGAAATGCTATGGCACGGTTTGTAACACAAAATGGCCGCTGACAGAATTACGGACAGACGCTGATTGGCTTATCCGTCAGTATGACCCTGGGTCACTGCAACTCGACTGAAAACATGGAGACGACGCAGCGGAGACGACACATGCTGTAAGTGACTCTCGGCAATGTCTGTGTGTGTGATTTGTTGTCTTTGCATAAGAGACCGTAGCTGCAGTACAGTAGCTCGAGGTTTTGCCTGGGTATTTGGGTCGGGCGGTTTTGGTTTTGCCGTCCGACCCAAATACCCAGGCAAAACCTCGAGCTACTGTAGGCCTACTGCAGCTAGGAGAGTTTGTGCAATTGTGGAAAGATCGCAAAAAATTGAGAGATTGGCGACTAGAAAAAAAAGACTGTTTCCATGCACACCAAATGCGGTATGTATGCAATATACGGTGGTTTCAATCGGGTTCGAACTCACAACGTACGGTACCCAGTCTCCTATATAGCGGAGATTATATCACAGTCACTCGAGAGCTATTCAGCTCTGGGACTATTCGCCCCATAGACGAGTGTACAGAAGCAAGAAATACCCTGCTTCTGTACACTCGTCTATGGGGCGAATAGTCCCAGAGCTGAATAGCTCTCGAGCGACTGTGATTATATCGATACTAATCACTACCGACCACATACATGTCTTCTGTCTTTCCTTCTACCTCCATGATCTGTCTAATGAGTGTTGCCATAAAGTGTGAACCACAGTCCCTCTATGGTATCGGACTGTGAGCGAACCCATACTTTTGCAAGTTAATTACGTTGCCTACACACTTCTGAAACTTGACCGGAAAAAACTTCCAAACACCTCGCGCAGGAAAATATCACCACAAAAATATTTTTCAAAGTCTTGCTCGCAGGTATTTTACATAACGAGAGGTTGATAGTGCTCCTAAGCACGTTTTTTTTTCAAACACTGTCATGATTGTTCGCCCTATTCTGTGCATCTATATCACAAGACTCAGAAACTACCATGCGGCCTCAACTGTCTTAGTGCTGCCCTAAGCTTATGGCAGTGTGACCGAATGCTAAATGATATTCTACAGAGGAAACAAGATGAGGGAAAATCAAGCCAATCCACGTATCCAATTTTCATGAGAGTATGCGTTCATTTAGAGATAACTTGCCATATGTTTATGGATCCATTGCAGATCTCTCAAGTAACTCCTCCCTGTATCACCCCAAGACAAGATATGAAGTGAACAAAACAGACACTAAAAGGTATGTATATTTTCTGTTAAGTTTGATTTTCAAGGCTATTATACCTGTGGTATTGAAGACCATACAATTTTGTACATTTTATTTTTGCTATATCATATACACTTGTGATTCTGATGTGTCTGTACTCTAACCACTCAATTTTCAAAAAAAAGAATCGCCAAATGTGACACCACTGAAATTCTACATCTGATGTTATTTTGGACACTGTCTTACTACTTTCACTTTTAAGGTTCAGGTTGTGAATTTTAACCAAAATTGTGAAAACTGTGATCATAACAATTTTATTCTTATTAACTTTTAATGTGATAGAATCTTTTAGTATACTATTTGTGCTTTTAATTACATTCTATATATTCAATAGATAGAAACCAATGTCTGTTTTTTTAATTTGATACAGGTAATAACAACTCCGACCCATATTCCCAAGCCTGATATATCCTATGGTATGGAGAGAGATGCTTGAGGCATTGGAGATATGCTGTGCTTGTCTATTATTCTAGTCACAAGATCAAGTATAGACTTGAGGCTTTTCTTCTACAAGCAAGTACCGAAGCACTGTTGTCACCATAGCTCAGTCATCAAATAACCTGGAATAGGTTCATTAACTTATCGAGAGGAGAAGGAAATAATTTTGACGGTTACTATGTCATGGAACTCCCAAATAGATTAGTTGAGAAAAGAATGAAATCATTGGGACTAAATCACACCAGTGCTGCTGTTGCCAGGATTGGAAAGACTGTGTTGTACTGTGATGACATTGAGAACTTCAGAGAAGCATTAGCTTCGAGAACTCGATGTTGCATTTCAGTCAGGAACACATACAAAAGCTAGTGTTGATAGTGATATCAGAATCATATATGAGGAGTTGAAACATAAGTCATCAGTATTTAAGTGGAATGCAGGGAGGGCACATGATCATTTCCCAAACTTTATGCTGACATTTTCTGTAATATTGATCCCAAAGAATTACACAGGTGGATAAATGGAAAGAAAAAAGAATACTCAACTAGTAAATGGGCATTCTGAAAAAGTGCACTCACAGGCTGTTGTAATTGTGTGCATTTGTGAGATTTGAATTTTTTTTTGCTATCACAGAACATCTGTTTGAACATCGCATTGCAAATTACCACCAATTTCATTCCGCTCTAGAGATTTCATTGCTGAACATGGAATTTTTCGTGTGCCATCTTGACTGATTACTCTGATTACTTTTATTGGCATCTCACAGACACCAACAAGGAACACACGTGAGGAAACAAGATCCTTTCATTTTGATTCATGTGTTCCACTGTTAAACCCCATGATAAAGTACAATGTAGGTCTGTGATGTAAACATACAGACATCAAGACAGGAACATTACAAGTCCTGACTTGTAATTAGGGAGTGTTAATTTTTTACATCTGGGGGAGGGGGATTTTGATTTTTTCCAGGATTATTTTTGGGTGACCCACCCTTCAAATTCTGGAGGAAAATACATGCACCCCCCTGTCAATATGTATGTCGTATTTATTGACATGGGTATGTCAAAAGTAAATAAAGATTTCAAATATTCTCAATACATCTTCTGAGTTTTGTGTAAATCAATAACTTTTATTACAATATTGGAGGCCACCAGCCCAACAGTGTACATGTCAAATAATGAAGTTCAGGTATGGAGGGAGCAAAATCATCAATCACAAAATGAATAAATAAATAATACTGCCTGTAACAAAACACCGAGTAATTCTCATGATACTCATTCAAATGCAGAGTTTGACCTTTCGAAAGCATGACATATAGACTTGGCTTAATTTTGAATGACTGTCTCATTCTGGTCTAGTAACAGTAAAGAAAACTTTGCACTGTAGGCAGTGTGTAATCGTATTTGGATAAATATTGGACTCTGAGATCACTATACAGTGGGGAGATCACAATACACTGGGAAGACCAAGCAAAATTGAAATTTGTTTTGAATATAACTACACAGTAAGGCTAGGGGAAAAAAATTGTTCATCCCAATTTGTAGATTTGGAATTTTATGTTTTTGAAATTTTGAAAATTTGTTTACTAGGTGGGCTTTTGAAACGTGCCCCCTAGTGGATCTGCACAACTATTGCTTGTATCCACCATTTGTGTTTAATACATGTTTATTCTGCTGCACTCCTGCACGCAATTCACTCTGTTATTGAAGAGTGTTGCAAAATCTTGACCAGGTTATCATTACCGGTGAAATTACTGGTAGATTTTGCTGGTTTGGAAAAAAAAATGCTAGCCGCTTCTGGAGCTTGGCGCAAAAAATCTGATGAACAAGAATTTTTTTCCCCTGGCCTAAAGATAGCTGCAGTCATAGCTCTCGTGGGTTGTACCGGAAAAAAACAAGCGCTACAGATCCTACCTATGCGAAAGTACATATTCTAAGCGAACGGAATTCCGTTTGCGCCTCTGCATGCTTTTCTCCCGCTCTGGTCTTATTTTCTTGGCTTTTTCACATTCAGACCAAATTTATTACCTACCCTGACAAAGCAATCTTGCTGTTAGTACATCCAACAGGAGTACTGCAAAGTAAATCAAAGTTCTGTTGCTGTCTGTTGATGTCCATTAATCATCACAGGGTAAGCCAAGATGGCAATGTGTGAATGGATTAATGGACATCAACCAGTAAATTTTTGATTTACTCTTCTCTGCGCCTGTTGGATCTACTTACAGTAAAGACACTTTTTAGGGTAGGTACTAAATATGGTCCGAACAGTAAGTAAGCCAAGAAAATGAGACCATAGCCGGAGAAAAAACATGCAGAGGCACAAATGGAATTCTGTTTGCTTAGAGTAGGTACTTACACATGGGACATGGGTAGGATCTATGCCTCTCGTTTTCTCATGCAGCTAGCCTAACACCAATCCTTTTGCTGTACAGCCCTCTAAGTCCAGCATTCCTGATCTTGTTCAGCCTAGACATATTGAAAACCATGACACTTTTCTGAATGCAAGTATGTTAAGTTGTATGTAAATCCTAATAGTTTCACTCTAATTTTTCACTAATGATTTTCCACACCACTGAGGCAATATGTGAATCAAACACAAACTCTGTGAGTGTATCGTCCTTACAATGAATGTAGGGAATATTGTCTAAAATATCAGAAATGCCAGCATCTGTCAACCTAGTCATTACTATTGATGAAATCAAAGCCTGAAACATTTAATCTCTATATGTGGTCAATTCTTGTTTGATGATCCGTTGTTGTTCGTCAGTAATACTACTAATCAGGTGCTCATGTTGTTCGGCATCCTTAGCAGCTGCACACAGTTCCTCATTGTTAAGTCTCTCTGCGATCAAACCAGAACGTATAGGGCATTCCCTACAGTCACATTGCCCATAGCAAATGTCTGATTCCTGTACAAAGCCTTTAAAGGATCTAGAGGCTCCCCAATGAATGGACATGTAGACATCAGGGGCATCCACTCCCATACTGAATGCAACAGTAGCTATGATTACTCTCAACTTAGATTCAGTCTCGCTGAATGATTTTCAACCAATCATGTTTCACTGGTGTGGAGTGGTGGTACATGGTAAACAGTGCATTCTGAAATGTTGGTGACCCAATCCATGATTCATCATTTAATTGAATGATAAAATACTTGTACAAATAAGCACAAGAATTGATATTTCTGCAGTAAATTATGTGTTTCTTAGTTAGCGTCTTCATGCATCTCAGAGATTCAAAAAGCCAAGAGAATGTGTCAGCAATTGATGTTGGAGCCTGTATTGTTTGGTAGAATATATTGTGGCAGTCAAGATCACATCTCACCAGCTCACATTTTTCCATGCATAACATTTTCTTTATTTCAGATCTGGAGTTGCTATAACAGTGAGTGCTACCATGTTAGCTCTTGGAGGAAGACTCTGTAGTTCGCCAATGCGAGCATAGTATTTTACCCCTGTACAAGTAAAAATAAAAATAGACATGTCAACATTTTTAAGAATGGGAGATCATAAAAGCTTTGTGTGATCATCTCTATCTCAGCAGGATTAGTAATATTTCATATCAATTTTCAAATTGAAGTGTTTTCGGTTTTCATTGTGCTGAATATGATGATTATCATTGCCAGTTCACTCAATTCTCATGCAAAATTGGTGATTTTACCATTATACAATATTTCTTTAAAATACTGAAAAATCTGATGGCAGCTACATTCCTCACTCAGACATTCAATGTGATAAAAGTTTTGAAGTAAAACTGAATAATTTATACTATGTATACACACACAAACGTAGACATATATTTTTATATACACGTTATTAATTATTGACACATACCACTGAACAACACAGTGTGCTTCATTGACAACTATGGAAAGGTGTCTCTGTACTTTGATTGGCATATATGATTTCTTCAATTACCACTAAATAGCATTTCTGGACTGAGTAGCATGATGGCACTATCTCTGTCTGTGAATAAAAAATATGTAATACTGTATTTATGAAGACTGCAGTTGAATATGTCATATTCAACTGCATATGTCATATTGGGAAAATACACATGTTATTTATAGAATGAAATGACAAATCGTATGTAGTTTTGCATTTTGCATTTTGTCCTTCAATAGTTGATACTGCCATTGATAATAACTGTTTTGCACATCCTTACATGTAACACAACACAATCGCAGTGCTTGGCAATATAACTGTACATGTCTGAGAAAATTTCTAGTCACATTATCATATGCCAGCTGACACCCATATGGGATGCATGAAAACACTTTATTAAGAGATAATATTTCATAAAAGTAATGTAGTTCAGTTTCTATGAAATACATCAAGGTAGTAGGTTTTAAATAACATATGGTCCCACAAGTCTTGATAATAGATTAGTGGATAGATAGTTGCAGCATTCTCAAAATTAGGTGATATGATTTATTTGACATTGCCATACATTTTACAAATCAAAAAATGGAAGTATACATGAGCATATAAACAAACCTGTAATAGAGACTTGTTCTTGTTCACTCAGCTGTACTGTACGTTGAGACACTGCACCTGGTCAGCCATAAGGGACACCAGTGTTGAGATCTAAAACAACCTTGTGGTTCATCAGAGGATTGTTGTAATATTAATTTAGTATGTTCAATAACAAAGCATAGATGATAGTTTTCCAATAGCCGGTCAGCAATACTGCCATGACTTCACTGCCATTCACTAGATGCTTTAAGCACTCCACTTGTTTATCCTGATGAAAATGTATTTATAAAAAATACCAACAAGGTTTTAATAGGCTCTATGTTTAGTTATGAAAGCACAAGATTGATATAAAAGTCATCAATGTAGACAAGATTCTTGAGGCTTCAAGTATTGTCACTTTGTTTTTTTGGCTCTCTTACTTACACCATAGACCCTTTACCCTTTGCTCCAGTGTACATGCTTACTCACACACACACACACACACACACACACACACACACACACACACACACACACAAAACAACAACAACAACGACAATATAGCAGCAATAATTGAAGTATTTTTTTTTGGTACATGGGGTTGTGCACATATCTACTTATGAAAAATAAAATGATCGTACAATTTTTGCAGCTAAAGCTTTATTTTTAAAATAACTGTGAACAGTGAGTGTCAAAAACAATGTGATTGGCACTGTTTTCTCCGCTTGATAATATGTATGGTTATGGGTGGCTTCATGATCGTAGCGGAGGTTGCTCGTCTGGATTGACTTTGTACGCAACCTGGTAGCTGCAATGATTGTAGGGGGGCGGGGTTGTTCGTCTGGATTGACTTTGTACGCGACCTTGGGGTCGCGTACAAAGTCCAGACGAGCGTCTCCTCCTGCAATCATTGCAGCTACGGTACAGGTAATCGAGATATGTAATCTAAGCAACTGATTCAGCTACTGAATTCCAATGCCTGTCTGAGTCTGTACATGGATGTAAAAAATAGACCTTACACCCATAAACTGTACACCAGAGACCCTCGAGAAAAACTGGTAGTGGTACAACTATTCATTTGTGTGGCAACGAGAGGATGAAGTATGGCATTGGCAAACGAGCTTGCATTTTGAGAAATTAAACTGTGTGGTGATTAACTAGACCAAATAGAACGAGAAATTCCAACCTTTAACGTGTATGATATATCGTACAAGGTCAAAGACGCTCCAATTACAGCATTCAATAGGTCTCCATCGACTCGTCTCCATGTTTTCAGTCGAGTTGCAGTGACCCAGGGTCATACTGACGGATACGCCAATCAGCGTCTGTCCGTAATTCTGTCAGCGGCCATTTTGTGTTACAAACCGTGCCATAGCATTTCCCCAGACTCTCGTTTCGCCAGTAGCGCAGAGGAGTCTGGGTAACCGAGACTACGAACTAATCTGAAGTCTTACTCTGCTAACTCCGCGCATCGACAAACGTTCAGTGGAGAGATCATAAATAATGTTCTCAAGACAATTTCAGACATCTGACTGAACTCATAAACGGAATAAAGTTCACAGTTAACACACAATTTGCTGCAGAAAGATCAGCTTTCAACTTGTGGTGATATTATCATCTTAACAGTGCGTATATTGCAAATATACGGCACGGCTTTTACTTGTGTGAGCAATGTTCGTTCCATGGACTAAAGTAGAGCATGGCGTAGGGTTTAAATAAACAGTCCGATCCGCAAAAAATTCGATCTCTGCCACTCACCGGTTTCTTTACATATCTGCTGACTTGAGTAAGACTCAAAATAGAGAAATATCTGACTTAAAAAGCACACGCTGACACTCAAACCTTCCAGTGCCAGTGCAGCATGCAACGTAAAACACTCTCTGGAAAGTTCCCGTCTTGGACTCCCTAGGTATACAGTGAAAACACACAAGAACTCCCAGGCAAAATAGAAAATACACAGGTCCTCCATACATAATGTATGAGAAGCTATGAATAATTTCTTTTAAATACAAAACTAGCTAAATCTGTGTATTTATAGACTCTTGATTATTGATATTAATGTACTTGATAAGACTAGGGTAGTTACCAGTGCATGTGTGAGCAAGAAATATGATTTTGGAATTTCACCTAATTGTTAATTCACTATCTTGTCAGCGGAAACTATGAATAATTTTTTTCCATAACAAAACTAGTTAAATCTGTGTATTTATGTACGCTTGATTATTGATATTAATTTACTTGATTAGACTAGGGTGGTAACAAGTGGATGTTTGTGCAAGAAATTTGATTTTGGAATGTCACCGAAATGTTGATTCACTATCTTGTCTATATGGAAACTATGAATAATTTTTTTGCAATATAAAACTAGGTAAATCTGTGTATTTATGTACTCTTGATTATTGATATTAGTGTACTTGATTAGACACCAGCGATTACAAGTTCATGTGTGTGCAAAAATTTGATTTTGGCATTTCACCAAAATGTTGATTCTCTAGTATGTGAGGAAACTTTTTCAGCCCGGGGCCACAGGGTGCGAAGGGTTAATGAATCAAATCTGATGTTTGTTTTTTTCATGGGGGGGGGTCACATTTTACAATTGATGAATTTAGGGGGGGGTCAAATTTTAGAAATTTGATTTGGAGGGGGGGTCGCTTTTTATGTTTCATTTGTCGCTCAAATTCCACTGCCCCCCCCCTCCCCGTAAATAACGAATGCTCCCAAAATATGTGACATAAACTAAAATAGCTATCAAAACTACGTATGTATACCAAACTCCATCAACATATGACCTGTAATTTTTCAGAAATAAAATTCAGCTCGAAATTCAGTCTGGACCCCTGCCTTAACTTACGGATATAAAAACTGTAGCATCACGGAGAAACTCGTGACAAAGGCAATATTTTCACTCCTGAAGCAAGCCCTCCATGGCTATCTACTTTGATCGCTTTTTCGGACGTTCGAGGTGCTAGTAGTAACTTACTTGCTGGTCAATTTACAATTAGCTGTTAAGTTTCAAGCGCCCTCTTATGGGTCATGGCCTTCCCAACACGGGTTAATCGTTAGTCCGATAAATACACGTCCACATAACTTTCATTTCACGATTACCTCCCCACTAACGCGACAGCCTGCTGAAGTTTTTTTTGCCCTCTAGCCAACCCCCTTTTTCTATATGACAGCAGAGAACAAGTCTACGCAGTACCAAGGCGGTCTTCCTTGCTGACCCAGGACAAGTATTTCAATCTACAGATCATATAGTTTTTTTAACGTTTGCATTGTAAATGTCAAAGGTCAAATACCAATTGGGGTATACAGAGCTCTAACGGAAGCTGCCCTTAGACGTAACCCTGCCGTCAGTTAAGAGATTGTTTTTCTTTTCGAATATTTATGTTGAATCCTTGGATCACGCTCATTGCGTACTATATTCTAAATCCCATAGATTGATGTTGGTTGTTTGCCCCATCCTTCATCAACTTGGTTGCAATAAGAAATTGGTAGGCATACTGGTTAAAGGGACATCTTTGTAGCAATATTGATAGATATCCACTGCCAAACATTAATAATGATCGAAAGCCGTTTTTAACAAGGTAAATGTCTCAATTTTGTCATGAATCACTGGCATAAAATGCTTTAAGACTGAGTGGTATACAAATAGCGAAAAAATGCACTGGCAAAACCGATACAAAGAGATTGAAATAGACTGTCAATAAATAAGGCTAGAGAAACAAATGATTTATCGTTTCTACTATTTTATATTTCGAAATTGCAAATTATTTTTAATAAAAATTCAATAAAAGTAATGATCAGCCTCTGTCTTAAATAATATTAGGTAATGTAAACTGGTGAGGAAGACGGTAACTGAAGAGCAAGAAAATCTAGGCACATTAAAAATACTTGCAACTAACGATCGTAAATATAGCCCCCTTTTGATAATCCATGGGTTTTAATGTGACAACGGGAACCGCTGACGTATTGTCATTGTCGTCCAGCTGCGAGTCAATATTACTATGCGCTATGCAAGCATAAACCCTCTTGCACAATGGTCTATAATGCAAGTAATCACTTTGTTGTTTACATGTCGGTAGCCTAATCATTTCAACACGAAAAAAAAATAAATAAAAATAAAAACAGCATAGCTTACACATAGCCTATGATGGTAACAGTCCGAAGCTAGGCGTTGTAAGAAAAGTAACATTGGCAAATATTTGTCTAAAGTTGGAGTCATTTTATTTTCTTAATCGTGTTGAGGATTTTTACGCCGAATCCCAACGCGCTTACTGCTGCGCTCATGTCAACTCTCTAGACTTTCATAAATATGTTCTGGAGTAAGTCACACTCCAAAGCTTCACGGTGCTCTCACTTCCGTTGAACTTCTTCTTCCGCTTTCACCACTGCCACTAGCGACTTAACATAACAAAGGCGCATGGATATCAGCAATGTCAACTCTTTGCAATATGTCAGGCGAGGTCAATGATGTCATATCAACGACATCATTGACCTAGATTTGTTGCACGAACAATGGCGGTAGATTTTAAATCAGCGGTAACTAGTTTTGGACGTGCACAATCTAATTATAGACGCTAGAACCAAGAGAGTCAGAAGTGTTTGAAAGTGTTTGGAAGTCTCAAGGAGACCCCGGGAAGGATAAATTGTAGTATCACGATCCCTAAAGGCTACGGGAAAAGTGTCAATTTTCCATCTCTTGACACCGATGATGACGCGAAAAAAATGACACCGTTAAAGGGCTAGGGCGACACTGTAGTCGTATGTCCCTTGAATATAACTCATTGTGATAAAATAAGCATTAAAAAAACATATGGTATATCAGCATGTAAATTTGACATCGAAGGACGTTGAACACTCTAGGCAGAGGAAGGTGAATACTTTGAAATGGCAAGGAAATGTGTATACATATATTTGTCCTGGAGAATGTACAATAAGTAAAGTGAAATAATTTTATCTTAATATCCTGCATATTGAAATCTGGTCTGTTGTGACTGGCCTATGTGCCAAGTTACCTGAAAATTACAATGGGATAACAGAGTTTTCTATCAATCGGATGTAATACTATGGCAGCAGACATAATTGTTTCTCTCTTTTCTGTGCATACATCATTAAATCATTTTCATCCGATTGTCTTGAAACTTGTAGTCGGGTCGGAAGGCAGGGTTCCCATGCACCCCATGCATGTATTTTTAAAGTACATGTTTTAATCCTTAGGGTCTATAGCTAATGAATTTTGATGTTCTCAAATCCAATATTGTCTCATAGGGTTCATTTGGCGCCATCTTTGACGTCATCTTGGCCGCCAAGTTGTATTTCAACAATGGGGTAGGGGTCACATATTTACTGCTCGACGGAAACAGAAAAATACTGCAAACTTTATATGTTTTGAAAGCCCAGATTATGGCCTTTTTATTGATATATAACTCGCAAGAAAATCGTATATTTCAAAGTTACAAAGCTTAAACCTCTCCGTTTGTGTCGATTTTTAAGTGATTTTTAAAACAAAATTATACTACATGGGTAGAGGTAATACTTCCCTTTCTGCCTCGAACCAAGAATTACGAAACCATATAAATGTTATACTGATTAAAAGCTCTGAAAGGGCATTTCTAAACAAGTATAGTTTTATTGGAGAAAGTCGACTATTTGAAAGTTACAAAACTTAAACTGTTCAATTTGTGTCAATTTTAGGTGATTTTTTAAGCAATATGCACAAAAAGTTAGTCCGTAGGCCAGGTATCGAAATCATCCCGTCTAAGGCATTTTACTCACTATGATTTTCTGTTAGCTAGTATTTTCAGCTGTCATAGTCTGCTTATTTGCCAATTAACTGATGCTGGGTAACAGTGTAACGACTTGTTTTGTAAGGAGCTATCACGCCCTCACTAGAAAAATAGGAATTCGGTCATGTTTCCTCTCCTACCAAACGCAGCAAATAAGGAAGCCACATAAATATCATATATCTGACACATTAAGAGAGTTCTAAAAAGATATGGCTTGATGTGGTAAACTAAAAAATATTCAGTGACAATGCCTTAACTTAAAGTTTATGTTACTATACTGATACCTACTTGTTGTTATGAACATGAAAAATACTCTTCAAGGCATTAAATACCACTAAAAATGTTAAAATGGTGGTAAATAAAAGACGTTTTACTCATTTCAATAACTCAAACAAGGGAAAAAAAAGTTAACAGCTATACAACAGCTTAGATTTCATCAAAATCGCTTAAATTGATATCAGTTTAGGATTAGGCATCACAGTATGCGTACGTTTTCGGGAAATTTGGGCATAAGGCATCAATATGAAAGTACGTTTTTAATTAGAACAAGTTCAAATGCATAATTTTAAAAACAACATTTCAAAAATTACATATTTCACACCCACAAACTCTAAATTTGATTTCATAGTCCTTATGCTAAGTTGATATGACAGCAGCAATAATTAATCCCTTTTCTTTTAATTGTATCGCAAATGATATATAAGCAATAAAGCGCCACTTGAAAGGGATACCAAACGGTTTTAATCGGTAAACAACATAAACGCACGAGCTCCACGCTTGTGTATAAGGAGTGAAATGGTCAAAACTGAGTGGTATACCCAGCCTTGCTTTATGACATGCCTCGATGTGAGTGCAAATCAGTGCATTGATACGTATAGGAACATCCGGGAGGTTAGCGGGTCGGTGAACGATGCACTGACTGGTTTCCATGGTAACCCGTTCCAGTGAAGCCCTTCAACGTTTTCGAAGTCAAAGTAGACGCTTAACGCTTGATGTAAAATATCCAGGCGCGCACTGCTATTTTGACTTTCGTTAAAATTTGTTTGATACTGGTCGATAGTTTTTTGAAAATGCCCGGCATGTTACTAAATGTCATATAGCATTAAATGTGAAGAGGCATGTAATAACAATATTATTGCCTGAATACATGGGTTTATGTGCCGTCGCAGCAGGAGACAATCTGCCCTCCTGGCGTCGGGCAAATTGTCACCTGCTGTCAACTACAAAATGCATGTGTTCAGGCAATAATATATTATTATATTATAGCTTTGTCAATACCAGTGAATTATGTGACGTCATACCCATACATTATTACTGATGATGTATTCCATTATTTAGCATTGCGGCCCCACAGCGAGCAAGTTTTGTTTTGGAAAACGAAAAAAGGACTGCGCATTTAAAAGGAGAGAAAGTATCGGATAAACCGTGTAATACACAAAACCATAAAGCTTGATGGTGCACAATATTAATAATAATAATGTTTTACTAAACGATTTATCACATTTTTTGAGTCCTCACGCACGCATTTGTCGTCTGTCTGGCTGGCGCTCAGCATGCAGTCCCGGTCCGATACGCTGGTTGTACTACCACGTTTGTTGACAACATGGTTTGCTTCGCTGCCGTATAGGTGAAACAGAACTCAGTACGTTTGCGAACTCATAGACGATACTGGGTTTGACACATGGCATATTATGTATGTCAGTGGCATTGTAAACGATGCAGGCATGAAAGGCTACTCGAACCAGCCGTAAACGGGCCAACAATGGCAGCTTGCTGTCATCAACCTTGACCGGAAGCGTCTACGGATATACAACAGAGCCATTCAAAGTTTCGGTCCAAGGTCAGCTACTACCAACAATCATGACGACCGTTGACTCTAACATCTCGGCCACCTAATTCTGATGCACTGACTGTAATCGGAGACAACTTTCATTCATCGTTTTTTCTCCATGTCTGTGATTTTACCTTGCCTTGTTCTCGATATCGCGATGGTACCGAAACCCTCCAGTATGTTTGTCACCTGTACCTTTCAAGCACACGTTTACGTCAAGTTCTGTTGTTCGCCGAAATAAAATAGCTCTTCTCAAGACGCCATCGAAAATTAAATTTATAGACACAATTATTATTGAAATATAAACACTTGAATAACAATGTTGAACTCTGTTGATATCGTTTGCAATGAATGTGTACTACTAGCGACATAATAATGATCGTATTGATCAGCTGATACCATGGCATGCAGCTCGCTGATCATGCTGATGAACATTCCGTTTTCTCTATCTCTGGCATTTCACCGTGTCGGGTTTTTGAATGGTATGATATTAAAAGGTGGTGTTTCAAGTTCGATATAGACGGTAGGGATGCAGTTACGTTTCATTTCCTTCGAAAATACATCGTTTTTCAATTCAAAATGAACCATAAAAGTGCTGGTCATTTTTTGTGCTGAACGCGTTTTCAGTGCAGTGCACTGTGCAGTGTGGAGTGCATGTAATATGTACAGAGTCAGGGCCGATCATGCTGGACGACGCTCACTGGCTTCAAACTCAGTTTAAATTTCCTTTTTTATTCGTTTTCTATAACTACAAATTCACTTGCATTGCCAAAACTATAAAATAATAGCAATAATGCACCCCCTCCCGGCCCATAATGGACTCAAGCAAACTTTGCACTTCAAAATGTACTCGGCTTCGCCTCGTACATAATGTCGTGCAAAGTTTGCTTTCGTCCATTATGGGCCGGGAGGGCGTGCATTATTGCTTAAATATAGCTTTTCCATACTAAGATAGATGGATCGATAATACTTTACACTCCTTACCAGAAAACAAGAGATCATAACCAATTTGTGGAAATTATTTTACAACGCAGAACACTATATACTCCCAATGAGGATTACATTTTCAACTGGGTACTAAAATTTAATAGCAAAATAATTCCGGAACTAAAACCCGAAAAGCCAAATGTCGCAGAACACATTCAAATTACGCAACAAAATAGTAAACAGAAGGCAAACAAACACTCTATACACCAGTCAATAAGAGGGCGAGACAAACCTAGGAAAATGACTAAAAGGCTTATATTCCCATTGACATCTCAATATTTAAAAAGCCTTGGAAGTGAATCTATCATAAGTTTCTCATCATAGATGACATTTAGCCAATGTTAGACCCTGACTTCTTTGACCCATACACCCTAAAAACGGTCCATGCTTGAAGACTCCATTCAACCAGCATGACCGAATCAGAGAGACCAAATTGATCTAACTTTTATACTCCACAGAGAGGGCATTGTTACACAACTCACAAAAAACGCTCAAAGCTTCGTTAAAGACATTTTGCGCGATCCCAGGGACTGGGCGTGGCTGGTTGCGACGCGAATGCAAAATATCAGTCATGCTGAATCAAGGTGTAATCAAGTAATAGCTCTTTTAAAGACTGAGAAAATCCTTATCCCGACAGTAATGATGGAATACAAACGTTATAAAAAAGTTGAGAAAATGTGCCATGTCTTAATTTGTTTGTTTTACATTCCATGTTGTACAGTGCCTGTACTATACATGAACAGTTTATACATTGGGTACGTATTCTGTGCTGTTTTTCCATAGTTAGGTCCCCGCAGTCCGAGATAAGACTTTTTAGTGTTAACCATTTTTTTTTTCGATTACTGTAATCTACTCCAATAAATTCCCACCTAAAGCCGCAATTTTCAATGCCAGTTTTTCGCATTAGTTGAGTTCTCCTCCCAGTCAAATACCTGGCCAGTACGATGTTTGATTTCTATAACATTAATTACACAAACTGATCTCAACCTTTTGTCACCTTTCGCTAATCCTGCAAACAGAGTTTAAACAAGCGTTTGATTGACGGTCGGTTCAAATTGCAAACAGTCTATGATTCCCAACCCCACTCGAATTTTCTAAACAATTATCTTCCAGTGGCGTTAGAATTTGAATATAACCACAGAGTTCGATCGGCAGAAGCTTCGCGCTGACCGCTTGGCAGTCTGTGTGCGTTTTTTGAGGCCGGAAGAAAACTAAAAAGTGGAATCTTGTGGAGCATGTGCCCGCGTACTGCCTGCTTGGTGTCAACGGACACAACGATTGCCGCCATAGCTTCACGCCCTTTTAAAGGGAGGCTACGCCTTTAACTCATTTGTATGATTACACAGGCGAGTCTACCTTTCACAATCTAACATTTGAGGTATTTGAGAACAGCACGTATGTAATGTTCATGTTTTTCATAAATAACAAACAGTAGAAAGTCATACTAAATGTTTTGTCCAATTGAAAGTCAACTTTTCACTGAAACAAGTAGAGGTGGCCATCTGTAAGCCAAACGAGAATTAATATAAGCAAAGATGGATAATTATTGAGCCTTTTCCATTTTAGATCCCAGTTTTTCATACAACGGGGTATGAGCGAGATATGGGACCTCCATGACAGCAAAGAGTATCGAATGTGTTGAAACCCACCACGTAGCCTACAGGTACACCTTAAAGGCATCTAACCAGGCCAAAACACAGAGTGTTGAATTCCTTCAAAAGTGGCAACACCCGGAAAGACACCATGGCAATCAATTTTTCACCCTGTTCTCTAACTATTTACCTCTACACCCAATAAAGCACCGGGACACAAGACAGTTGTACATAACAAAAATTAAAAGATAGATCGAAGGCACCTACTTCACAGAACGCAGGATGGAAGACTGTAAAGACGACTCTTCCAATAGGCAAAAATGAGGCTAAAATAACCCAAATCACAAACATTTACAGCAACGACCACATGTCGGGTTTTCCCTTATACTACGGTACAAAACCAAAGTCAAAGGGCCTTTCAAAGGCCTCTGCAATTCCCTTAAATATCACTACCGTAACAAAATGGCCAAACATGACCACACACAAAATTGTGTTAAAAACGCAGAAAAAGACGGCGTAATAAAACTAAAAAACGAAAAACAACTGCACAAAATGACAAACAAAAGATCTCAAACACAATATTACAAAAACACACACACACACAAACACGACACACAGTGACCAACAAAAAAACATGGATTTACTGGAAACATTCTTCACACAAATCAAACAATTATAGAAATGAATGCACTTTGCAAAGGCTTGAAAATAATTCCAACAGCAAAAGGTCAAAACAGAATCAATCTCCTACAAGACACAAATAAATTCATGCTGAGAATGAGACTCCGACACATAATACGACGAAAAAACTCAGAAAGATAAATTCAAACATAAGTCCACACGGACTCAACAAACAACACAGGAAGCACAAGCCACAAAAATCGCCTAGAAGCTACGGTTATCTCCAGTTAGCATTTTCTTCCTCAACGCAAGGCAAACCATAAGTCTATTACAGAGAGGTATGTGACACATATTAAGAAAACATGCTCATGCAGCTTCTAAATCCCAAAATATACACTTTAAAATTTGTTTTTCTTCTTTCTTGCATTACGTTCTTTAAAACAATATATAAAAACCTTGTAAAATTGTTGGGAGGAACAGGAAAATAATCGCAATTATACCAATCCATAATCCAATAACACTAGGTCAAAATTTGTAAGACAATAGTTGTAAACATAGACACACGACAGCACAGAACAGACAGTAAATAGACGGTACACAAACAAAGTCAAATTCATGAAAGAAAGATATATGGACCTCTGGCCAAAAGACCGAGAAGTGATGTCAGGTGTTTCGAAAATAGTAAGCGCATCCTGCCCCACATGTGGCACCCGCCATATATTAATATGTAAGTCAGATAGGTAGTGGTCACTAACTAAGGCCCCATGTCACCGATGCCATCGGTGATCATTTGTCGAAGAGAGATATTGTATTTATCAACCAGCTTGCGATACCTGCCAAAAAAGTGTTTGAATGTAGAGACAAGTCTTGCTCTGGTGTAACCTTGATTTAACAGTTTGAAAGAGAGATGGCCATGTCTCTCTACAAAATCATCATATGAACTGCATGCTCTTGCATATCGAATAAGCTGGGAAATGTATACCCCATAAGCAGGTGATAGTAGATATTACTGATGAGGTGTGGAAAATTAATTATACTTAAGTTGAAATCATCTCTCTTGTCATATAGCCTAGTAGAAAGGTGACCATTTAGAGTCAAATTCAAGTAAAATGTCCAGATATGAAGCAGAAGAGGCCGTTTCTTTAGTCTCTTTAATCTCCAATTCTGGAGGATAAATCATAGCAAGATATTTACTGAATTCAGAGTTATTCAATGAAATAACATCGTCTATGTATCTAAATGTAAGGTTGAAAGTACGAGCTACAGAGACCTTTTTCTGCTTGATAAGGTTCTGGATAAATTCTGCCTCATATGAGAACAGAAATAAGTCGGCAAGTAAGGGAGCACAGTTAGTGCCCACGGGAATTCCTATACACTGTTGGTAGATGTGTCCTCCAAATTCAACAAATATGTTGTCAATGAGGAAATCAAGCATACTGATAATGTCTTTCTCGGTATAAAGCACTTTTGCGTTAGTAATATTTTTAACAAAACATGTAAAATTATACCCTAATACCACATATTTGTAACGGCGTGAACCGTTTTTGTAGAAAAATGCTTGGTTGATAATGTTTTTCAAGCGTTCTTTCAATTTATCATGTGGTATTGTGGTATACAATGTGGAAAAATCGACAGTTTTAATAGATGTTATTTTTGAAACAGATCTTGATTTCAAATTTTCCTAGAGTTCCTTCGAATTTTTTAATATCCACATTTGATTTATACCACTCCGACAAAAAAGACAACATCACAGTATGACTGAAGTCCCCGTTTAACAGTACAAAGAACAGAAGTCAGTATCTTCGATAACTCTGTTGTTGAACATTTTGAAAATCCTGCGATAAACCTAGCTTTGTAAGGTGTTTTGTGGAGCTTTGGTATCCAGTATAAGCTGGGCAACTTATTATGGTCATCCTTTGTTGTAATATTAAAATTATCCATGAATGACTTATGGTTTGCCAAAATTTCAGATTTGTTGAACATTGATTGTCTGTAAGTGGAGTTGGTGGAGGTCTTAGTTACACCAAGTTCGTCTATAAGACATTCAAAATAATACTTCTTTATGCGCAGCATAAAGGTGACATAAAGTTGCATAAAGATGATCCTTTATCATCTTTATGCAGCATAAAGATGGAACTTTATGCACCTTTAGGCTTGTGCATAAAAGGGTTTAATGGCTGACTAAATTTAATCACCTTTATGCAGGACATTACAGATGCATAAAGATTCACATTTATGCATCAACCTGATTTGTATTTATACATCTTTATGCACAACATAAAGAAACATATTCAATCTTCTGTAATTTGGATCTTGCAGGTCCAAATATGAACCTGATTGTTCTGTTTTTGCACCTATTGTACTGTAGTTCTGCACTCATTAACTACATTAATATCATTGTTGTATTAACTACTTTGCACATTTAACCCAGCTAACATACACACATATCTACCAAAGCAAGATCATAGAAGAGGTATCGGTTTTAATTGTTTATTTAAAATAGTTAAATAGGAAATCACATGGGACAAAAAATACAGAATGAATTTCTCAACACTTCCTCAAAAACACAAGCAACATACTTCATGTGAAAAACAAAAAATGCACTTATTGTTTTCTTCTTAGATGCAATATTGAAGTGTCAACCAAGTATCTGAGAACTGATTTAACTTGACTCACTTTACACAGCAATTATGGCTTTAGTTATAACAAATAAATAATAAATCCATTGGTCTCTAAGATTTAAAATAAAATTGGATGTACCGAGTGTTTGGATGTCTAAGTAGAAAAGAGACTCCACATTTAGCTATGTTTTGTGTTGCATTGCTAGTATCTACAACAGATCACACATGATAATGAGTTCTGCCATATCACTGAAAATTGCCATACAAATATTTTGATTACAACCTAGACTCGAGCTAAGATTCAAGCACATTGCATGTACATAAAGCTACAGTGTTGCCAAAAATAATTGTAGTTGTAAGTCGGTGTACTTAATCTGTAAAATTTGTTTGCAAAGATGCACCTCATTTTTAACACATTGTTCATGAAATATCAAATATGGCCACTGAAGAGACTAAGACAGAATGATTGGTCTTATAACTCAGCCAGTAATCCGTCGAGTACAGTCCACATATTCACACATGTACAGCTTTGGGTATTCAGCTTAATCACTGATTATAACTCAGTTGGTGTAATAACATATGGAAAGTGTTCCCAGTTGGACTTTCATGAGTACAGCCTCTGTCTGGTCAACAAAATTCAAAAGTTGAGTGGTCTTTGTTCGAAACTAAAAATACATCACTAAGCCTTTGGCAGAATCAAGAAAATGTAAAAAATATGCTTATACATTAAACATTGTCCTGTATTGAGTTGTCAATGCCGCTGGAATTGTCATGTGTCTGTCAGGCTCTGATCTGATTGATACCAGGCCCTAAATGCAAGGTAGCCTCAATATGCATTTCCTTTGATGCATGTGTTTTTCCATATGCAGTTGCACTTCTTTCTCTATCCCATGGCAAGAGTCTCCGAATAAAGGCACCACCCTTGCAACTTCTGTCATGTTCGCTATCCTCAGAAGAAACACACACAACTATCAAAATGTCTTCAGCTTGATGTTAGTCCTTGGATAGCCCAGATTGTATGTATTTCAGTTCCTGAAAATAATGATACACAGAATAAATCATCAGGACTGTACATCATCAATTTTGTTTGTTTTTGTTTAAATCCGTGTATTTATAGACATTTGATAATCCATTTTAAAGTACTTCACTAGACAAGAATGGTTAAAAGTTAATATGTATGCAAGAAATTTGATTTCTGAATTTCACTGAAATGTTGATTCACTATACATTGGAGTCTATGAGAAAACTATGAATAATTTTTTTTCAATGCTTCACAGACACAATTAGACTGAAAGATTCCGTTGCATGCGAGCGTTCCGGTGCACTGCGACCTACCTGGTAAAGGGTCGCAGGTCGCAGTGCGCCGGAGCGCCCGCACACGACGGAATCTTTTAGTCTTAAACACAATCGGTGCTTTCTCAGGTGTTTGACAATTGATACAAATGTATTTGATTAAATTACGGTGTTTGAAGGTTCAGATGTGGACAACAGTTTTGATATTTGATTTTCAACTAAACCTATTTCACTTTTCATGGTACTAGTGGTCTACAGTTCACTTAAATATTTTCCCTGACAAAAGTTGCTATATCTCTAATACGTAAGTAATAGAAATTGTTCATTGCCCTCCATGAGCTCGATTTACAATACGACAAGCCTCAGAGTTTCAACAGCAAGATGTTCATGTGACAGATAATTATACTTTTGTTTAGATTTACAGTTAAATGACTACCAAGAGTGAAATCATGCGAATCATTTTATCTCCCAGAATATTTTTGAACACTAAAACTTCTTTTTAACAGGACAACTACTTAAGAAAATTGACTGACCCCAATGCTGTTTGAAAAATACATGACCTCCCCTTTGCAATTTTCAAATTTAAGGTGAACCGCATCCCCCTTCAAATTGTGCTGGCTTACGCCCGGCTGTAATAACTGAATGATCCCTTATTGAATAAACTGGTCATCTATGTACTGTTGTACATCAAACTGACATGTTTATGCCTAAATATACAAATATGAAGACCAAAATGTTTTTTCACTGATTCATTGCCTATGTTATTGACTAAATATTCCTGTTTTTGTTAAGAGAGACTGTAAAATCATTGTACCTCCCAGACAAATGGAGTATGGTCGTGCTTCCAATAATAATTTTGCAAAACATGTCATCAATTATGCGCTTTAGCGAATGGTCAATTATGCGCTTTAGCAAATGGACCAAGTCTTTGTACGTTGGCCGAGAACTAATACAGTAGGATCTATAGGTTAGAATATTACATCTGTCAAATTAGGATGGAATATTGAAGATAGAAATATTTTTGTATCATGCAGCCTTGACCTACAGAGCCTTGTAACATATACATATATTGAACTAAAAAGAGGGCATGTTATGCTGGGGAATCACCCAAATCAAAGATTGAAATGACTGTGTATGTGTGTCAGTAATAGTATGGATTAAAAGTTAATATTTCGGTACTTGATCTAGAAGTCATCACTGATGACATACATGGAGTCCCCGCTGGATTATGTCGTTTGAATTACGGTGATTGAATAACAATAACATACTTGCTAGATTCATTACAGGGGAGAGCGGTGAATTTGTTAAATGTTTGGAAATCACATGCTAGTGATCTGTTGGGGGTCATGTTTGTGTGTTTGGGACAGTACAATTACGCAAAAATATATATTATGCTACAATTTTTGAAAAAAAGCAATGGTTTTCTTGCACACTGTATGTTGGTCGGAAAATAGTTTCGTTCAATTTTAGTAAAAGATAAAATATGGTTTTTGAGCATGTCATGTAATCTGGAACATGTTATCAGAACAGAAGCTTGTTTCATCTTTCATTACACAATTTGCAACAGACTCTGCAACCTCAGTTTGTCTTGTGATATTGTTTCAAAGTTTTGTTTCCCAGACAAGGTTCATAAATTACACTTCATGGATTCATTCAATAGTATTTTTGGCCAGTGTCGGGAGACAGTGTTAAAAAGAACATTTCCTTGGTTTGACTATGCAATTATTGTATGTCATGTACATTTGTGTTTTGGAACTCATGGAAGAGCCCCTGATATTGTTTCAACACTATGCTCCCCTATAATAATTTCCAGGGTTTACATATTTCATTGTGATTTCAAAACTTGACATGGGCTAAGCTGCATCACTATCTATTACATTTGTATCTTCAAAAGAAGATTATAAAGGCAGATTTTGTCGCTTATGGCTGTTAGGTGCCCTGCAAATATAACCAAACATCAAAGTTCAGCTAAGTAAAATTGTCGTACATGTGTCATGATGGTTCTGCTTAACCATGTTCATGTACTATAATTCACCAACACTGGTGCTTTGATTAACTTGCCCTTCAAAGTTCATTACTTTAGACTAAAAACTTATCAGTGCAGACTTTGTAGTACATACCTCTCATATTGTTCCCAGTTGTTGGCATGCCTTTTTGTGTGACTGTCATTCCTTTGGGCACTACACTTTCCCTATTTGTTCAACGCCTAATAAATACATGTACCTCCAGGGGACTTGCAACTTGCAGAAATATACAAAAAGAGTTAAAATCCTACTGAGAAAAATCAAATTGTCTCAAACACAGATGATGAATCACATTTCAAGTCACGATAATGACGATGAATAACGGTTAACCATACTAATCTGACAGTCCATCGACACATATTTGAATCAGAAATATATCAAGCATTTTCATGGCCTGAAAAGGCTCAACATAATTGGATTCACACTGCACTATGCATTCCTGCAGTATCTCAGAGCTTGTAGACTGTCAAACCATTGATGAAAAATTGACTCTTTTTACATCGATGGTCATATAAATATCCAAAATGTGCATGTTGAAAATAACACCACATTTCTATTTCAGCATAAATAGAAATAATTTAGAAAGTTAATAATGAATTGAAATTATGCGAAATAAAATGACATATCATGTTTAGGTAAGATTAGAATTAATCTCATGTTCACTTAAAGCCTCGACTAGCTGTATCTTCTAGCATTGTTTTTTTATTTTATATTCAAGCCGAAATAAGTTTGTGAAAATGCACTGATTTTGGTGATGTATACACTTATTATTAACTACCCACTGGGACTGTACATGCAACTTTGGCCAAGATAAAGATTGCGATGTGATTAAATATTTGCCCAAACATTAAATCCCACCGTGCATACGAGCAAAAACCCTGGATAATGTGCATACCGGTATATGCACTGAAATCTTCACATAAACAGCACAGAGCATTGTGCAATTCATGCTATAAGATATTGAATGGCCCTTACTTCACTGTTTGATGCACCACTCAGGACGCAACATTCACTGAATGGTTTGGTCACACAGAGTTCACGCAAATGCATGTAGTTCATTCATTCGCGCAGTGAAGTTGGGCTCCCCAAAGGTCATAACCTCACCTCAGTCATAGTGTGAAATGTTAAAGGGATAGCCCACCCAAATATCAACCTGCCTTTAAAAGTTGAAGTATATTATTTTTGTAACATTCATGATGAAGAGATGAGATATGTGCTAATGATTCTCCTGGAAATTAATGTTTTATTAATTGATGTGTATGGCGCCATTTTCGCCATATGGAAGCGCCACTTTTCGGAATTCCTCAGAGAGGCTTGACCTAAGATGACGTTAAGTTTTCGTGTTTGGTTGAGGAAGTTAGGGGGTATCACTAGGTGTTTGATCTACTGTGCGTTTGTATTGAGCTACTGCCCTATGGACACACTTTGCCTTCAACCTTATAACTTTGAACCAGACTCTAAATGGAGTGTCCCTCATCCAACAAACAATAGTTGTGCATACACACTTTCATGTTCTCAGGGGCACTAAATTAAACTTCAAACACACTTTCATGTTCTAGGGGCACTAAATGAAATTTCAATTTATGATTTCAAAGTACAGTCATAAACTACACACTACAATTTTCCTGTTCTCACAACTCACTTTGAACTCTAATCGTGAGTTACCGGTAATTAGAAACCGCAATGGAGGTAGGAAGAGATTGCAAATCCAAGCAGCCGTTTTCTGCTGTCAATTGCAGTCTTGGGAAAATAATTGAGAATGGTTAAAATCTGAAAGCCACAACCTCACAACTAGTCATTGGGAAAAATGTCAGGAAAAATTCTTGGAAACGGTCTTTGCATACATAAAAACACACACTGTACCACAGGCGACCCAATAGGTTCTGAGTTTTTCACACTGTTTTCTCTATCATTTTCTCTTCTTTCTTCCTGCTATGAATGATCGGAATAAATAAGATAAATGGTTTATATAACCTAACCTAGCCTCTGTGACTCTTTATTTATTTTACACTCCATTACAAGGACGTATATCTCTCATACACACATGCTGTAATTAATTAGTCAACACAACTAATTATGTTAATCCGTGGACTTATCAGGGATTTTACGGGTTGGTCAACATCGCGAAAGATAGGAATGGTTACTAAAACGGGAAGGTAAGAAGCTCTCCTGAAATGTGTCCAGAAATTACCAAATTGCGGCCAGTCATTACCATTTATACAAAATCTACTGCAGCCAATGTATTTCGATGGCCGAGGAGAGCCAGCTACTCTTGTTTCAAACGTTTAAATGGTCGCGAACAGTGCAAACCCTGCCAGTGCCTTGCCTGCAGTTCATGGCATGAGGACGTCCGTAAAGCAGGAAGTCGGAAGTTGAAACCTTTGACCTTTACGTTGTTTATATGTGGGCAAACTTGTAAACATATTTCCCAGGGACAAGTCTGATTTTGACTAGGGTGGAAGTTCGTGTGGTTAAGCGTGGTTCTCTCAATCGAATGGTGTTGCTAAGGTTTTGTCTGCCCACCGTCCGTGGGTGTACGGACGGTGGTCTGCCTTTCAGTTAAGCTGTGCGTTCTCGATAATTTTGCTGTATTTTTTCTCACAAACATTGGAAATTCGTTTAAGTTTTAAGAAACATTAATTTTTATATGAGGAATATTCTAGGTCGTATCCTCGAATTAAATCAGCCGATTTTCTTTGATACAGTTTTTTATATGGTTTGGAGAACTCTTTGGGGCGGCGTCAGATAACAAGTGGAATGAGACAACAACATTTCGTTCATGTAAGGAAATTATATAGCAAGTACTTCTTGCGCTGGTGCAAACTCTACGAAATATTATGATATCAAAGATGTTTTCCATGACAGTTTACAAGGTTTCTTGTCTAAATTCGCGGAAATCATCAAGAATAATCTAAAAAATACTATACGTAATTATGACTACATTTTGTATGTGTAGAGGTGTTGTTTGCCGTTCCGAACGTGTATGTTCTACACGTACGCGACGTATGGGTATCACTGATCAGGTGATGATGGAACGTAATCATTACGTGTAACTAAACTTCTCCATAACGATATGTTACCGGCAGACATGGAGATAATAGCGAGTGAATAGAAATGGCGGTGACTGGTTTAAAAAATTCACAGTGCTGGTAAAAATTCTCACAGGCTTCTTAACGTAGTGGCCGACATCATCGGTGACGTCAGTTTGTGTTTCGATGTTGCGAGGTCACCGCTCAGGTGACTTTAGTGACGGGCTGCTCTGAGCCTCGTCAATCGCTTGTACGCCAGAAAAAGAACGGTCTGCGAGTAGTCATGTCGGAAAAAGCTGGAAAAACTGCGATAGTTTGGTGATTTTTGAGCGGATTTCTGGTAGTGGTAGGCCCCTAATAGGCCTAACCATGTTGTCGATGAGTGTTGGCAATTTTGTTGGAAAATTTTCGAAATATCGACAAATAAAGTTGCGACAAGCGTGCTGTCGGGCAGAACATGGACGTTCCCATGGCTGTGGTGGTGACGTTAAAGTGAAAACCAGCCGTAAAAGGCAGAAATCCCGTCCGAAAACAGCACAGCTATGGACCCATAGCTAGCCTAACAGTACAAACGAAGTTTTATAGCCCGTGCGCCGCTTCTTTCGGGAATTTTGCTGAGCATAAGACACGATTGAAAATCGATGAATTCCTTAGACTGGTAGCGACCATGGAGCTAGAAACTAGCTCCACGTAGCGACCAACTCTCTTTTATTATGCGAAAAAAGAAACCGGCGACTCTTTGACGCCGTACAGTCATTCTAATCATGAGCTTGGTTGCTACCGTATACCAGAAAACAACCGACTTTAACGTCAAAGGCCTATTGCTGGTACGTACTTTGAGACAGAAAATAACGATATGTTAGCGGTAGACATGGAGTTAATAGCGAGTGCAGAGAAATGAAGGTGACTGGTTTAAAAAATTCACAGTGCTGGCCAAAATTCTCCAGTGTGTGCTCCTGCTAATATGTCACCATTGTGCCTTGAATCACGACGCGGTTTGTAAATTATACTCGGTATATAGGCCTACACTCGCAGAAAACGACGACGTGAAGCATACATCTATATAATTTTGTTGAAAAACTCATGAAACGGCAACTCCGGCGATCTTTTTCTGCTTGGTCGGTCGATACTTTCTGGGTGGCATTTGTTACACGGAGCAGGACCATGTCTGCTTAGTTATGTTAGAATTTGGCGCTTGGCAACGAAAAGCATGTGCGTTTCCAGCGTTCCTTTCGATCTAACTTCCCGTTTATTTTTGAATAATGAGCAGTGTTTGTTTGCGCATATCATGAATATATAAGCGTCCACTAGGTTTACGGACGTCCTCGGGACATGTTTACCTAGATCTTCATACCTTCTCCTTTTTCATTAACATCACTATCTTTCCGATGTTGACCAACCTCTGATAAGTCCACGGATTAGCATAATTAGTTGTGTTGACTAATTAATTACAGCATTTGTGTATGAGAGATATACGTCCTTGCAATGGAGTGTAAAATAAATAAAGAGTCACAGAGGCTAGGTTAGGTTATATAAACCATTTATTTTATTTATTCCGATCATTCAGAGCATGAAGAAAGAAGAGAAAATTATAGAGAAAACAGTGTGAAAAACTCAGAACCTATTGGGTCGCCTGTGACTGTACTTATAATTTTGAAAACTCACGTCGTGCCAATCTTTACCAGCAACAATTTTTAGAGGCGGTGTTTTCACTTCAGGTTTCGAATCATGCAGAATGCCTTATTGAAATCTCGCGCACGATTATTAGTACATCTGTAATACTTACAGGCAGGCATAATATCTAGGCTGTTTATGAGACTCCCTAGATCAGACCCCCTAGTCAATGCACCAAAACCCGAAAACTTTACATCATCATCTGGGCATTTCTCCCGGCATGCTTTGTGGAGGCTAAAAAGGTCTCCATATTGCCTGATTTTGATATTTATTTTCATGGATAAATTCAACAAATCACTGTTTCTGTGCAAAAAGTAATGATAAATGCTTTTAGGACATAAATATAAACCTGTACACAGCTGATTAAATTTTTGGTGGATATAAGGTGCTGCAAAGGAAGTTGGGTAGAAAGGACTGATGTAGAGTCAACAGTGCATTGGAGCTGTATGCATGTGGCATTGCCGATGAATGTAAATGTTGGGTATGCCCTCAAATTGAAGAGTCTACAATGTCACAGTCCATACAAACATTGAACACTGCAAGGAAAGCATCCATGCAGGTCAGTTATGCTCGTTTTGAACAGCATCATTTTCTGATTTTCAAGAGCAAAACCCTTTGGTCAGAACAAATGATCATAAATTTCCTAATACATACAAGTTACCGGTATGTTTAACCCTTTTCCTTGCAAGTCCATATTTCACCACCAGGTCAAGATGGTTAAAATTAATAAAACACAACATATTTCATATGGTGTATTTTAACATAATACTGTACATTTGAAAGCTGTTCAAAACTGTAAACTTGATTCCTTTGGACTAAAGATGCTATAACAGACCAAGCCAAGTGGGTGAAAATATGTCATGTTTTGGCTCAATACCATTTTTTACTGACTTGGCTGATGGGGAAGTGATACCGTCTGGCAGGAAAAGGGTTTTAATAAAATTCAATATATTGATTACTTTATTTAGGTCGCATATTGATAGACTATAGTATTTTCCACAGAAAATTCAAGGGTTTTACATGTATGTTGAATGACCCCCTGGGGACAGGAGTACGGGCCCACATTTATGATTGCCCCCCTGTTTTGACATCCAAGATTGAATGTTCACCCTAGAGGTGAATGTTTTCAACTGTGACATTGTATGTTCTCTCTCCCTGTTAATATTACCAATATTTGAAAAGGGGCGATAATCAAAATGGCTGTTAAAATTTGAGTTTACTGTTTAAATGTTTCTCAGAGGAATATTCCTAATGCAGTAAAAGCCGATATCCCTTCAGAGGGTAGAATTCAGAGAAAACCTCGGCATAACGCTTATGTTTAGATCTTTTGTCAGAAACATCGTTCTATTCATCACATCGAGTCGTCAATTCTCAGACGATCCCACTCACGCTGGCCCTCGTGGCACCGTCGTAAATCATCACAACATTGTTTCTCAGAGTTACACAATGCCCATCGTCGTAAACTACGTACCTCTTTGCGGCAAAAGCCTTGCTTGATTTTTGCGTAGGTCTGCGGAGCGGAAATTACGCTCTGGCTCGTGGAAATGCACAATGCCTTGTTTGCGTTAGTGGAAATATTAACGTAAAATACTCATATTTACAGCGATCACTCCACAAACTATCTGCCTACAATGTTCATCTACCTCGCGAGGCCGCATAAATGATTTTGAAGTACTGCAGGGTCGATCGCCGATAAGCAATGTGATTAGGTTTTGCAATCTTTTACCTAATTTGTTGGGGCGGAGTAGTCCACATTCAACAAAGAAATACTGTTTACGCCAAATTTTAAGCGACTTTTTAATTGGATGATAAAACAATTTCATGTTGATCATCAAAAAATTGCAACATTTTGTGAGTCGGCAAGTGAATCCCAGAAGAACGTCACAATTGTATCTAAAATAAGTCAGTGATTGACATTTATTTTGTGTGAACGACGACACAAATTGGGCGACACGTACACAAACCGCAACTTAGGTTCGCGTTGATTGCGCCAGAAGTTGTATAAACAACTTGTCCGGCGGGCAACCAGATTTTATTTTTGACTTGCCCGAATGGAAATTTCACTTGTCCCGGGCATCAGGCGATAGGAATTGTCAACCCCTGATCATTAATACAGACTGTGACTCACTGGTCATACACAAATTTGGGAGGGATAATCTTTTTCTTGCCAACACTTTTTGAAGGGTCATTATTTTCCATGGATTTAAAATGGCACTTTTGCTGATCCCTGGAATTACCTTTGTTCTAGTATGTATGAGGACTATGGAGGGGTGATAGCTTGTTGTTTTCCATTGAAATTGTTATCTGGTGTGTAAATTTTCTGTTGAGACAATCTGGTGCCAACACAGGTCTTTAAAAAAAACAACCCACCCACCCCCCGCCCTTAATTTTTGTCCGGTCCCTGACATGAATCAACAGTCATCCCGGGGTACATACATGTACCACTAAAAGTCACATTTAGCATAAAGTGACCTTGAAATTCGATGTTCATTGAAATTATCAGGAATATCGATGATTTAAAACAAACGAACGTTAAATACTTTGCCGGATACAGACATTGCTGAACACGTTTATAAAAGAAGGAGTAGACATATCTTAGACACAATTGGGCTGGTTAAAAATAAGACAGCAGCTATACATAAGCTTACCTGGTATAGAGTCGTCCAGCTGATGCAGGACTCAGCGACGATCGAGGGCTTAAAGTGTGTGTCGACCTGTCGCTGGTGCGGAAAAGAGGTACTCTCTTCCGTTTTGGCGAGTTTCGTCTAGCTGCTTGTCGGACCATGTCGTAACTGCATGACACGGTCGATGACACACTGGCACTAGATTCAAACGTACCGTATAGTCATCGAGATGGTCCAGGAATTCAAGGGTAGACTCTTTAGCAGACATTCCTAAACACCGACGGGACATGTCAGTAGAAGCTAAAATATCGACAACTGAAGATTCTTGACGGCACGATCACGGGGTAGGAATGGTACGATGTACAGATGTAAGTGACGCCACGCCACGCCATTATGGTAATGGTCTCATGCTAACGGTCACGTATTGGGTAAACACACGCCGCTAAAG
>LD351160.1:0-13376 GCA_001465055.1 Ptychodera flava
ACTCGGAAGGTAGCAACATGTTGGAAATAAATTAAATTCATTCATTGCGCTCGTTACTATTGACCAGTTAACGCCATTTTTAGCCCATACCTCACCCTATTTTCGTGAGCAGCGTAGCCAGCGGTATTTTCCTCATAGGTAGTGACAACATCTAAACGCACAGCGCATATATTGGCACATTCACTATATTGTAAGGCTGTTCACGGTTAGGTCATACAGTTACACAGGAAGGGATACAAAAAACTGACTACCGTGGTCTGTCGATGTCGCGCGATGATGTCATCGGTTGCCCTCCAACTTTGATAAGAATCAAAGATTTCTAAGTAAATGGCCACCCAGACGTAAACCCTGCCTGTTATCCACAGGCAACAACGTGATACAAAACTATGACAAGGACATTGACAGTTTGCAGGTGACATTGATATGTTGTTATATTCTTTACAACCCTTTGGTGAACAATTTTATCGTTGGCGATAAGTTTGGTCTTAAGTTGACAAGTTGACGTCAATTGCACTTCTACAATGACCCTACACTAGTGCAACGATAGTAAAACAGTGCCAATGTCAGTATTTTAGTGCAAGGACGCTTTTTTGCCCTTTACCACACAGTGACATGGACAGAGTGGCAACGGCTATTGTTTAAGGCGTGAAGCGGTTACGTAAGCAACCCATGTTTGCCTCGCCTCACGAAGCTCTTGGCTCTTTTTTCCGAAGAGTGCCGACCATGCACCCTTCGGTAATTTTCGGATTTTCACCAATTGTTAAGCGAAAGTATGTTCGACAAAGTTTGTGTTGTTGTTGTCGTGTGGTGCTGATCGGAATTGTTGTGCTGGAGAAAACGGGAGTGGTGTGAGCTTCAGGAAAGTGGGTTTTACCGTTTCAAAAATTCCTCTCATATTTTTATGAATATATAATGAGTGTGTTTGAACCAAATTTGAAAGTCTTTTATCGATACTGTCTGGTTTTACTCAATGGTTTACGGTCAGTCATACCGTCTTTTACACGTGCGTCAAGAAAGGACATGTTTATGAAACTGCTGGCGTGTTATGTTTTGATTGGCGTGAAGCAGTGTTTCTGGCCTGAGAGCTCACAAAGTAACTATGGTTGCTACGCGACTGGCAGTACGATGCCATCTCGTCGTATGTTTTGCATAATCTCGTGTAATTATCAACCACAAACAGAGCCTTCAAAAAGTTTAACACCTTTGAAGCTCATTTTAATATGAAAAGCCAATAGTCTACCGAGAAGACCATGACACAGAAGGCATGCAAGCGTTGCCACTCTGTCTATGTTACTCTGTGCCTTTACCAACTACGACGGCGCCGTGCACATCGGTTCATTTGTCAAACTGTACTTGCTTAGCAACGTAAAGAATAGAGAACTATGCAGAGCTCGGTAGTAGTAATATATCAAGGCCAGTTAGTAACACAGAATTCTGATCTTCATGCTTAGAACTCGTGGGAACATAATTAGACCGTAAGGGCGGGGAGTAGGAACCGTTTTATATTCCAATAACTTTTAAATTTGATTAACATAAAACATACTGTACAGCATTCCTTACCCGTGACTTTATGTCGATTTCATCAAGAATTAAATAGTTATTTCATTTATTTTTCTGCCCTCTGTCTTTGTCTGATTTTGGTTGTGTCTCTCTGTCTGTCTTTGACATTTAGTTTGTTTATATGTCTGTATGTCTGTCTGTCTGTCTGTTTCTCTGTCTGTCTATCTGTGCAATGAACTTATATAAAAATAACGGGGGACGCGCTGACCATTAACGGGCAAGGCTTGTCGAGGCCGTTAATTTTGGCTTTCCTAAAGCCCGCGCCCGTAAATAAATATCAATGGTGAGGGCGGAGTCTTTTATTTCTATTATATTATCAAAGAACCCAAGAAAACCGTCAAAATTTGCGAAAATGTCTCAAGCGAACGACAACTGGGCCCCAGAGCTGAGCAATACGCGACGCACTATCACGCGCACTGTAAATATTTGACAAATCCGGAAATGTTTTGAGAAAAAAGTATCTCAACATGGCACACAAGTGCTCCATTTTATTTTGAGAGTGATTATGATTAACGTTTCTGCTGTAAAGTTAGTATACTTTGATTTGTTAATCTTATTATTCATATTCATGGGCATGCATAAAAACCGTGGTTATACAATGGAGTATTTGCTTGTTTTCTGGTCATTAAAAAACGCATTTAGTGTTGTGTACTGTTCTTAAGGACAAAAGGTATTCATTTACCGTCGCAATCCTCATAAGCTTAGCTAACCTCCTTTTAACTCTCTTTCCTTCCAACGGACGGACAATATTCGACCTGAAATGACCTTACTGTCCCATTAATTCTATAACACGACTACTGGACAAAAGCGCACCATAACAATAAGCTTTTCTTACGCTGAAATCCGGCCTTGGGCAAGACACAGTCGAGTCTCAGCTAGTTACGACCATTGGAGATTGTACTATACATTCAGACTACTTCTCTGTTTTTAACCGTAAAATAATCATGTATCTCTCTGCGTACAAGTGAAATTTCAAGTGTTCCGCCATTTCACTTGAATGAATAATTGAAAATGGTCACCTAGTTAGGGACTGGAAAGAGGAGCTCAATGTATTCCGAGTCACTTTTTGTCAATCTTCAAGCTCAGGATACAGTCAAGACACAGTTTGGTGACCTTGTCTACTGTAAACAATTCTCACTAGTGTAGGGTGTTGGACTCAGACCAAATTTGAGATTGACCTTATTTGTCCTATTCCACACCACGACTATGGGGCAAGCGCTCTTTGTCACGATAAGCGTTTTGAAGCTGCACCTTCAGACTGAAAACGATCGAGATGCAAATCAAACATTTAAGGGCAGTCGACATTGCAATTGGAGAAAGGTCGTTGCAAATTAGAGATTGACTTTACTGTCCATTTCTACAGCGCGACTATGGGGACAAAGGAGCGTTTTTTGTCAGAATTTTGACTTCGTTGTAATAAGCTTAGTCACCTGACAAGATCACGTGATCAGTACATATGTATAGTGGCAAGCCTGGAAATAAGACGACGAAACACCGAATGTTAAAGTTATTTGCAAGGCTCTAATTTTACGTCTCTGAGACTGTTCTTCTATGATTACATTTTGTGGTGAAATGATGATCACCGTTCTTGATTTAGTCGCAGACATGAGAGACGATGCCTCCTTTCGCATATACGGCAGTAACTCCAAAATGAGTGATTTTCCGTTTTCCATTGCAAAGCATGCTTTGTTTGGCACATAATAGCTGTAAAAATTATCTTCATGGGCTCGAAAGGTAGAAACATGTTGGAAATAAATTAAATTCATTCATTGCGCTCGTTAGTATTGACCAGTTACAGCCATGTTTACATTAGCCCATACCTCACCCTATTTTCGTGAGCAGCGTAGCCAGCGGTATTTTTCTCATTGGTAGTAACAACATTTAAACGCACAGCGCATATATCGGCACATTAGCTATATTTTAAGGCTGTTCACTGTTAGGTCATAAATATGTTGTTATGTTCTTTACAACCCTTTGGTGAACAATTTTACAGTTGGCGATAACTTTGGTCTTAAGTTGACAAGTTGACGTCAATTGCACTTCTACAATGACCCCACACTACTGCAACGATAGTATAACGGTGTCAATCTCAGTATTTGGGTGCAAGGACGCTGCTTGCCCTTTACCAACTTCGACGGCGCCCTGCACATGGCTTCATTTGTCAAACTTTAATTGCTTAGCAACCTAAAGAATAGAGAACTATGCAGAGCTCGGTAGTAGTAATATATCAAGGCCAGTTAGTAACACAGAATTCTGATCTTCATGCTTAGAACTCGTGGGAACATAATTAGACCGTAAGGGCGGGGAGTAGGAACCGATTTATATTTCAATAACTTTTAAATTTGATTAGTATAAAAAATATTGTACAGCATTGCCCGTGACTTTATGTCGATTTCATCAAGAATCAAATAGTTATTTCATCTTTTTTTCTGCCCTCTGTCTTTGTCTAATTTTGGCTGTGTCTCTCTGTCTGCCTTTGACATTTAGTTTGTTTATATGTCTGTACGTATGTCTGTCTGTCTCTCTGTCTGTTTGTCTGTCTGTGCAATGAACTTAATAAATATAAAAATAACGGGGGACGCGCTGACCATTAACGTTTATTTATGGGCAAGGGCAAGAGGAAAGCAAATAAATTATCAGGCGAGGCTTGTCGAGGCCGTTAATTTTGGCTTTCCTAAAGCCCGTGCCCATAAATAAAGGTTAATGGTCAGTGCAGAGTCTTTTATTTCCATTATATTATCATCGAACCCAAGAAAACCGTCAAAATGCGAAAATTTTCCAAACGAAGGACAACTGGGCCCCAGAACTGAGCAATACGCGACGCACTGTCACGCGCGCTGAAAAAAATTGACAAATCCGGCGATGTTTTGAGAAAAAAGTATCTCAACATTGCCCACAAGTGCTCCATTTTATTTTGAGAGTGATTATGATTTACGTTTCAGGTGTAAAGTTACGATACTTTGAGTAGCTAATCTTATTATTCATATTCTCTGGCATGTATAAAAACCGTTGTAATACAATGGAGTATTTGCTTGTTTTCTGGTCACAAAAAACGCATTGAGTGTGTGTTGTGTACTTTTCTTAAAGACAAAGGGTATTCATTTATCGTCGCAAGCCTCAGAAGCTTAGCTTACCTCCTTTTAACTCTCTTTCCTTCCAACGGACGGACAATAAACGACCTCGAATGACCTTACTGTCCCATTCTATAGCACGACTATTGGACAAAAGCACACCATAACAATAACCTTTTCTTACGCTGAAATCCGGCCTCAGGCAAGACACAGTCGAGTCTCAGCTAGTTACGACCATTGGAGATTGTACTATACATTTAGACTACTGCTCTGTTTTCAACCGTAAAAATAATCATGTATCATACTTCGTGTAAAGTTTGATGAGTGAAATTAGTGTTCCTTCATCTAACGAATATGAAGATTTAAAATTTTCACTTAATTAAGGATGGGGAAGAAGAACTCAATGAATTCCAAGTCAGTGTTTGTTGATCTATGAGCTTGGAATACAGTCACGACCTAATGTGTTGACCTTGTCTACTTTAAGCAAGTCTTCATGGTGTACAGTGTTGGACGTAGACAAGATTTGAGATTGACCTTATTGTCCCATTGTACAGCACGACCACGTGCACGGGACAAGAGTATGCCTTCACCACTAGCGTTTTTACGCTGTACCTACATACTGAACACGATCGAGTTACAAGTCAAACATTGTAGGCCAGTTGTCATTGCCAGTTGAGATAGGTAGTCGTAAATTGGGGAGTGACATTACCTTCGAATTCTACATCACGACTATGGGACAAAGGCAAGCTGTAACAATTTGCCTTTTGACACAGTAACCCTAATACTGAACACAGTCTAGGTACATGTCAACCATTTTAAACCAGTGGATATTGTACTCTAAAACGATTCTACTGATCTTTTTTTTTATTTTTGTAACTCCTGTATCATTTCTATTTAAAACATTGTTGGTGACATTTTAAGTATTCCCGCCACATACCTAAAACGCAACGTTTCCCTGTTCATTTAATTAGGGAAGGTTGTTGTATATCTGGATTAATTCTACTTAAGTTGACTTGAATAGAACATTGTACAGCTTCCTTATCCTTGACTTTGTGTTGATAAAATCACGAAAAGAAAAGTGTTTTTTATGGCTTTTCCTTGTCTATCCCTGTCTGTCTTTGGCTGACTGGCTGTTTGTCATTAGCCGTCTGTCTGTCTGTCTGTCTGTCTGTCTGTTTATCTGTGTTTTGGTTCTCTATCTCTGTCTGTCTATCTGTCTGTCTATGCAATGAATGTAGTATTTGCTGTTCTGACCAGAGATTGACCTTGTTATCGATGTCCCATTCTATAGCGCGTATCTGACAAAAGCGCGTCTGGGCCTAGCGCTTAAACTAGGCCTCACACAGCTTACAGTCGGGGCTCAGCTACCAGGTACTATTTTAGAAAATTTGGATGAAAGAAATTTCAAACATTTCCCACCTTATGAGTGTGAATTTCGAAATGATTACTTAATTAGGGACTTGGACCAGGGGGGTACTGTAATCCTAGTCAGGTTTTGTCCATCTGTGAGCTCGTGATATATTGATGCCACAATCACTAGTACAGAAATTTGCGAGAAATTTGCGAGAAATGGATACTTTCTCGCTGTTTGCGAGAAGTAAGCGAAAATACATAACTTTCTCGCAATAACGTAGCGAGAATTTAATTTTCTCGCAATCAGCTGGCGAGAACTGTGTTTTCTCGCTCAGCATCTGCGAGAAACTGAATTATCGCAATCAGTCAGCGAGAAATTTGTTTTCTCGCTTTGCATCTGCGAGAAATTGTATTCTTCGGTGTAAGCATTTCACAAAAAATTCACAATTTCTCGCAGATGCAGAGCGAGAAAACATAGTTCTCGCTGATTGATTGCGAGAATTCAATTTCTCGCAGATGCATGCGAGAAAGCACAGTTCTCGCAGCTTGATTGCAAGAAGGTATGTTTTCTAGCTTACTTCTCGCAATACAGAAAGAAAGTGTCCATTGCTCGCGAATTTCTCGCAAATTTTTGTACTAGTGAATGTGATGACCTTGGTTACTTTGAGCAACATTCTCACTACTGCCGAGAGGTAGATCAGGTCCAATAAAAACATTTAGAGACCCATACACCCTATCAAGCTCACAGACATATTGTGCTCATGTGGATCCATTTCGTCACACCATTCAATCGAGACACTTTTGGTCCCACTGTCGACAATTTACAATCTCTACATATATTTACTACATACCCAGAAAATTTGCAGCCTGCGTGGAAACCGCAGTTGTCATTACACACATGATACAGACACTTTTGAAGTTGAAAACATACAGATATAAAGAAAAAAACAAGTTTCAGGTTATTTGTTGTCGCTATACTGTCATAACAAGGTCGGAAACAAACAGTGGAAACTGTTGTTGGAAAATCGCTTCTTGTTATATATTGTTAACGCTACTATCTAGTACATCTAGTCAAACGTCAAAAGTAGGCAAGAGACAGACCTGTTTTTCTTTCTTTTCAAATTCCTAAATATCAAGGAAAACTAATCAAATCCTGTTGATTAATCAATGAACTCCGTACTAATTGCAGGTGGTCTGAAAATACTTGGAATGGGTACCATGCGAGATTTGATTACAATTTAGGACAATACATGAGAGAAGATTGATTAAAATGCCCCTTTTGGCAGCACCAGCAAGGGACAAAAGCGCGTCGTGTGGATGCACTTTCTGACGCTAACCTTTCACCCGGGACGCACCCAGTCTATTTTTAAAATGACAGCAAGACAAAATTTATGTTATCTATGGCCTTGGAAAATTACGCTTGTTTGTCAATTTGCGGTTGACCATTGCACGACAGAGAAACAAAATAGCTACGCTGGCGATGAAGAAGTCTCCAGTAAAGGCTTTAGTGACTCAAATACGCGTATACGCGATATAATGAATAGTTAGCAACGCTAGCCGATGCACATTAATCAGTTTTAGTTTAAAGACTGTACGATAGCCTAGAGTGCAACAAAAATTCGGTATTCTTTTATAATCTTCTATTTTTTCAAAATAAAAGGCAAACTATAAAATCCTGCTGACCGTGAAATATCGTGGCTGATATTTTCCATCGAACGTCACATCAATTGATTGATGGATGGTGATTGATATCTGCTTTTGTCGTTGATAATGTTCTGAAAAGTTCAAACTTTGACAAGACAAATCATGGGATTTGTTCTTGTTTAATTGAGCAGTGTTTATCGGCAATGTTATCCATTTACTTCGAAAAGTACTACGGAGTGGAAGCGCTCGTTTAAACAATAATTGAATATTCAAGAATTCGACGAAACGTACCCATTCGTATGGAATCAGGGAAATCTTACGCATAGACATTAAACGTTTTTTTTTCAATATATATCTAAAAGCGAAGCAGGATGTACACAGCAAAATTCACTATATTTCACTAACAAATAAAAAAACTTTTAGACTGTCTGTGGTCGGCAGTGTGCAGTTGGCACACGCCCAGGATACGGGTCAAAACATTCCTGATGGTTGTGTTATTTTTTTTTTCTTTCCAAGTTTTCAGGTGGCCGTCAAGTTCTGTCAGAGCAAAGACAGTAGAAATGAATCTGCCGTCTAGTGTCTGTGGTCATAGCATAAAAAATGTAGTGATTTTAACTGGCTACTGACACAGCTTACGCGAAGATCCTTCCCTATTCATGTTCAATTATAGAGAAAAATACACTTAATTATCATACGGTGTAAAGAATTTCAATTATTTTTTTTACCAAAAGTGTCATTGAGATCTACGGCTTATATCTTATAGTACATATGACCTGTAGACAATTCCTTTTCATGTCACGTTTCTATAAGACGGCGGAGGACATGTCTTGAATGGCTTCCATGTTATTGCAAGTCTGTAAAGTTCAATTCAGGGCGCTGTGAAAGAAAGTCTTTGTCTTGTTTACCGGAATTGATTGGTGAATGCTTATTACCTTGAAGTGGCAATTTTGAAGGTCAGGGAACAAAGGCCATGAGAAAATTCTTCAAGGTTTTATTCTGTCAATCCTTTTCATCTTGTCTTTGTCCTGAGTACAAAGGAGTCTTTGGTTCTCTCTCCGGGCAATAATAGCGAGGTAAGACCTCATGCTAAGCTGTTGTACAATGTTAGCTATGTTGTATTTACTCCCTACAGAATGCACAATTTGGCAAGCACCAATTGTGAGATATCGCAATTTTTGCCCGGTTTTCTTAAGCGGTGTCATTTTGTGTATGAGATTAACTTGCTTTGAGTAAAATGAATAATTATACTGTATTTGTTCCGGCATACCTGTGTTTTCCTCTCTTATCATTTTATTTATTGACCCCAAAGTGTCCAGTGCCGTAAAGTAGCTAGAATGTGAGGCTAATGACTCATATGGATGACACATGGATTTTGGATACCGCTGGGCCAGGTTGTTGATTACAGCACTCAAGCCGTTGCACGCCGTCCTGAGTGTTCATTAAACAGGCGCTCACCCAAGCCGAACGCTTTCGAGCCGAGCAAATAGACAACGAAGGGAGTTTTAATTGCCCTTCTGATGACGACAAAGTAAACTAAACTGTGCAATCAAGCAGCATCCTGAAGGATAATTACGCCTGTTATCGAAATTGACCGAAGTTGGAAACTGTACCTAATAAAACACCTTGCCCTGTCAGCAGTACACAACGACCCCCGCTAAACAGTGACTTACGATCTCCGAAAGTCACAATCAGCTGTCCCGATGGTCTTTGGAGATCTAGTGCGAGAACATGAATCCCCTTTAATCTGACAGATACTCTCTTCACCTCAAACATAGCCAACAAAAAATGTTTATCAAAAATCAGTGCATAATTATCTCATAAACATTTAGGGTTGGTATGGTTACCGGCCAAACAGAACAGGTGACCTAATTTTATTCGTCATCTTCACCCCTCTCTCTAAACATGATATTGTGCTTTGTTTAATCACTTCGAAACAATGAGAGTCTGTTGACCAATGAGTATATTGCTTACGTGTGTTGTCTCTCCCATCTTGCCATCGACATCCAATGAGATAAGTGCACTCAGTGACAACTGTATAAGTATACATGTAAGCTAGTCGGACCTCAGAATACAAGTCAGGAACTTCAATTGTAAAACCTGTGAACAAATCGACGTTCATAACACAAAGATGAGGTACGTAGAGTCACTGGACGTGGATTTGATATGACGTGTCTTGTTGTATTTAATCCCTCTTATTCTTTGTAACATATGTCTTAGTATATTCAGACAACGTTTGTTTTAATCACATTCTTTCATTCGCAGGTCTTCGTTCGTAGCGGTGATTTCTGTTTTTATCGGGTGCATAGCAGGATGCGCGGCGCAGAGTAAGTATAACGTACAGCTGATTACTTTTCGTGATTGAGCAGAAGTGAGCTATAGTATCCTGAAATAACGTAAACATTCAAAAAAGCAGGTAACATAACACTTATATTTGCATAAGAAACTTATAAAAAAACAACAAAAGTTTGGAGACAGTATAACTTTACACACTATTATTATTGCCAAGTGCACATGTTAAATTGTTGTTTTGGTCAGTGTTTAAATGATATTTTTCCACTTTTTTATCAGACGATATAAATGTTACTACACTTACGGTCACAGCACCAGACCCAACGTCGAGTAATTTTTTAGTGGGCGTAGGGACAGCGGTAACCTTCACCCTTGAATTCACTGTACAAGGGTCTGTTACGCCAAGCGATGTGAAAGTATACTTCAGCAACGGCGACGGTTCTACCAAATCAAACGAAGTCACAGCTGGGGGCAGCAATGCACCCGATGGCAGTAGCGCTGCTACTGGGTCAAGTTACGCTGGTCTCACCGCCACACTCGTCCTCGATAAACCCAACTGCGCTTCTTACACAAAACTGTGCGGGTCCATTACAGTGACAGATGACGATTCTAGTAACAACGAAGCCTGTGCTGACATAGGGAGTGCTGCTGACGAAGCCGGTCATAAGACTTGTTCCAGTAAGTATCGAATCACACTATCAACAATCTAAATAGCAACATTGTAATAGGTACGGATTTATAACAGCAAAACTTGTGATATTAAATTGGTTTGTGTCCTGCTGCGTGCTTTTCCAGCCGCAGCAAGGGATGTTTTTGACAAAGGTTACAGAATGTTGAGTGGTTTGCTAACATAAAAAATGACTGCTTATGTCATCTCTTATATGGAAATGTCAACGTCTGGAAATGCGAGGCTACACGTGGCCCGGAATACCTGTACGCACTGATGGGAGGTACAATAAGCCTTGAAAGATTTTTGCTCAAAATGCCTCAAGAAAATTTCAAGCTTTCTCTCACCAAGTGAAGAATAAAAATCAGGCGTCACTGGGCGAAGTTTGAAATTCGAAATTTCCACCATTCTTGTGTTAACTATGTAAGGAGAAGTCAACTTTAAAAAGCAGAGACCGGTGATTTTTTTTAATTATTCCAAGAACTTTTAAGTATTAGATCAGAAGAAATTGTACAACTTTTAGAGTCTGAATAATTGCGCCCGAAGCTTATCTACCTTAAAGAAAGAGGTCAATGCAAATAGTTACAACTACGAATGGTGGGGCATTCTGTTGAAATGCCTTTCCTGACTATCGCTGCCACACCTGTTGTCGGCCGGTACCCGGTTTATCACACATATTGTTTTTGATCACCATACTTACATTAACCTTGTTTTGAACTTCATGTTAGCAATGCGTATAGGTACCCCATTCAGACATACTTTTAACAATATGGGTGCCTCCAATGCTGATTAGGCCTTGTTTCTAGGTACAGACCTCACAACATTAATGTCTTAGAAAAATGTTCGTCGTTATCCGCAATGGGTTGATATTCTTATTCAGAAAACAATTTATAATATCTATTGTATCGAAACAGATGACGTACTAGCTCTAAGCTTGACTGTCACTGATCCTGCACCAGCTGTTGGTGTATTCTATGTAAATACTGATGTCCCGACAACGTTGAACTTGGCGTACAATGCATATTATTCTGGCGGCTTTCCCAGCGATGTCAAGGTGTACTTTAGTAATGCTGACGGTTCGACTAAATCAGCTGAAGTGACCGCGACGGGAAGTAACGCACCTGACGGCTCTGCTGTGACGTCATCGGGTAGTTTTGACGGTATGATGGCTACACTGACGCTTGATGCTGAGAACTGTGATGCGTACACTAAAGTGTGTGGTACTATCACGGTTTCTGACAGTGATATGACTAACCATGAGGCTTGCTCTGATTTTGGTACGGACGTAGCCGACGCTGGAACAAAAAACTGCACTGTAGTACAAGGTAAGCATTACAAAATTAATAAACAAAATCACATTTTAGCGTCAAGCTATGTTTTGTAGTTTTGAGGAAATGATGTCCAACGTAATTAACTCTGGCCAGGGAGATAAGAATTGTTTACATTATAGACCCTCCTTTATCAATCTCGATAGCTCTATTTGTTTTGGTAAACCCCTTTTTATTCAGGTTAGGTCACATAAAAAGCATTAAAAAAATCCAATCCTGTCCACTAAAATATGCGAAGACAATACATTCTTCAGGTCGATAAGAAAGACAAGAATAACCCGGAATTGGAAATCACAAGTGACATTACTACGACTCCTACAAGTACTGAATTGATATATAATGTGTATTAAAGTAGTTGTTTCACATATTACTGTCTTGGTAATATTTAATACATGAGAAACAATTGATTCATAAATTTTGTTTTCCCTGAAATTTTGTCATTTTTCATGTTTCTCCAACACAATTGACGGTTCCTTGGGCTGTGGCGACAGAGTCTCCGACAACAGGTACGTGTCTCTGTGAGCCCCTTTTATTCAATTCGACTAACAACTTTTCTATATTCAAGAAGTTGTAGCTCACGTGTTTAAACACGTGAGCTAATGTCATAGCGATGTCTGTCTGTCCGTGTGTCTGTCTGTCTGTATGTATGTCCGCCTGTTTACACGAAAACTCAACCAGATATGAACTGAATATTCTCACCTGTTTCACAAAAGGTAGAAAATTTTAGCATACTTACAGAACAACTTGACATACTAATGAGGCCCTTGAATGGAAGTAATGACTTTGAGTTTGACAAAAATACAAACTTATTTATCAAGCATTGAAATTGACTGCTGGTGACTCGACATGTATTGACATTTATCAGACACCTTTGACCTGTCTCAACGAGCAAGGAGATGTTATGCAACATTTGCAAACCTCGGGATAATCACTAACCAAAACACAAGAACAAAGATAGACATTGTATATTCTGAGAGCAGTTCAATTGTGCAAACGACGCGGAGTGGAAGACAGGCTTCTGATAAGACTAGACATGTATACGGTCTACTGCCAGAGTAACTATCTCTGACGAGGATTTATTAGGGTTTCGAGACCACGGGTCCGAAACCCTCTAGTAATCGTTCTGTTTTTATTATTATTATTATTATTATTATTATTATTATTATTATTATTCTTTTTCTTCTTCTTCTTCTTCCGTCCTCTAAATGCAACTGCCACGCAAACACTGTTGCACCTAGAGACTTCAAATTTGGCACATAGGTAAAACTCCTCACAAGTAATTTTTTGATCACATGACTATAACAATGGGTCACGTGACCTGGCAGCCATATTGAAATTAAACTTTGAACTTAGCTTTATTTGCATAAAAATAAACCAATCAAAATTCTGTCAGATATTTTTGTAGACCATAGGGCTAGGCTCCTTCATGCCAAATTTCAAGGTCATAGGCCCTGCCGATTTTGA
>LD351160.1:38136-52389 GCA_001465055.1 Ptychodera flava
GGAGGGAGGGAGGGAGGGACGGACAGACGGACAGACAGACAGAAAGACAAAGAGAGAGACAGAAAGAGACAGAGAGATACAGAGAGAGAGCTTTCAGGAGGGAGATTATTTATTAAATGTAAATGTTGCGATAGTGTATTGTCGGTTTGAATGGTAATATACTGTTTAAGACATCCATGAAAAGGTAAATGAGCATAAAGCTCTAATAATTTTAATAATTTCTGTGAAATTCGATGGAACAACTCGGCCTTATCAAAGACAATTCCGGCATCTAAAACAAATCATATTAATTTGCGAATTGTGAATTTACATAGTTAATGAAATTAATTTGTAATTGGTATTCCAACAGTTTCTGTTTACTTTCTGCTCTCATTGAGAGTTTACCAATCACTCTCAAACTGCTGTAGACACCGTGCTAGATATATAACATAAATAAACACAAACCTTAAAATCCCCTTTCATGAGCAAAGTGTCATTGTGTCAACGATAGACTTTCTGATAACCGATTTCTTTTGTTATGAAACGCTAATCAATATCTTCAAAGGTAAGGCAGCGCCATGATCTGACACAGCAGTTTGTGTCTGGCATTTTCTTTGTGGTTCAACAGGTGTGTCACGGTCGAACACGGAGCCCAATAGCCTTGCGACTATAATTCAGAGCAGGTAGCACTTAGCTGATATAATGGTTGATCGATACCAGAGCTAAAAGAGCAGGTGAATTGTTCTGTACGTTCGAGCCAGTTTGCATTATACGCGCCTGTATGAGAGGATTGAATCAGTTCATCTCTCTGAGTACCGATGGTTTTATACCAAAGCGCTTGTACATATTTGAAAGAAGGAAGGCACCACTATGACATGAAAAAAACGCTTAGTGTCTGGTCTTCTCTTTATGGTTGAAAAGGGGTGTGTTGAAATACGAGCTATTAAAGTAGCCCCAGTATTCAGGGCAGGTAGCACCTGGCTGAAGTAATGATGCATTGATATCAGACATAAAAGAACGTGGAACATGGACGTTCATGCAAGCTTGCATTACACGAATCGATCTTAGAGGATTGAACCAGTCCAAAGGGAAGATTAATATGCAACTTATGGGCCTGGTCTTTCAATCGAGGCACTTTTAGGTCCAACTCAGTAATATATACCAATGCATCTCTTTGCTAATCCTAAAAAGTTGCATCACGGGAAATTCGAGGGCTAAGCTAGTCATCTGCATTAAGTATGATTGCCCCTTCCGATTTATTGTTCAATATCAGTGTCTCATTGCAGTTTGTACGTTTTAGATCGCTGCACATGTTATTACTCAGTGCATGGGAACCGTGACGTCCTATTATCCCGTCCTGCTTTCACAAATAAGGACAAGTTGTGACCTCAGATTGACCTACTTGTCAATTATGATATCAAAGAGCACATGACAAAAGCGCCTGTCCTAATGAGCGTTTTGACCTACAACCCCTAATACTGGTAAATGTCTAGGTACACTCTGAAGATAAAACGCTAGTTATGTACGGTGTTTGGAGTTAATAGCGCAAATCACTTATTTTTATCCATCGCGAGTCTGCGGGTACTTTTATGAAGTACGTTTGCTGTAAGGGGGTCACACATTGGTGGCCCTATTTTTGGTCGCTTTAACACTGTGTTCTTTCAAAATGGTCTCCCTCAGGAGAAACTACACTTGAAACTACTTAAAAAACTTGCTGCAGTCTATGCTGAACAGAATGGTATCAAAGCGACCTCAACTTGAATATGAGAGGCAAATAATATATAAATTAATATGTAAATAAATTTATAAATAAATAAATTAACGGATACAAAAAAACAATAATTTTTTGGCCCCAAGGTAACATTAATGCTGGCTGCTCTGTACAAGGGTACAGAACTTGAACTTGCCAAAACGTTTTCTAAATTGCTCAACGTTTTGTACAGCAGCAAAGGCGTATACATCATTAGCTAAAGTCAAATATTCAAACGAACGGTCATTATCAATTGTACAAGATAAGTGAATTTACAGGGTAATCATTGCCTTAAATTAAGCGTTTTTACAGTCTTTCAAAATAGACAGAGATTAAAAGACACTTCTTTCTTGTGTGTCTGTGCAAATACAATGTTGTGTCAGGTACACATAGCTGCTTAGGGAACACATATTGTCAACGTCGGAGTGCGGTACTACTTAAGGTAGAACTGGTTCGTTGACAAATATTAAGACTCCCAAGTTTCTACAATTTTTTTCTTGTCTACCTCTCGTGTGGGCTCATTTGAAAGCTCTTGGAGAAAAAAACTTTTACCCTCTTAGTTTTTTTTGTAAAATTCAAAATTTAACTTTTCCCTCATAGAGTTAACACAGGGGTGGCGGCCATTTTGAATTTAATATATCGGTAAATCTTGGATATTTGTTTTTCTTTATTAAACATTTTCACGGCGAACCCTGACTTTTATTCTTGATTTTGAAAGAGAGTAGTTGAGAGATTCCCTGAGGAAAGAATGAGCAAAAAGTCAGGTCTTTCCCTTTTGAGGCGCATACTTCTTTAATCTAATTACCTATCGAAAGATTAAGCTCAAAATGCGTGGGCAGTCAGACGGCATAGACAGATTATAAAATGAGTATCTGGGTCTCTGTTTATTTATGTTTGCACCGACGTGCCAATGTATGGAGGGTTGCCCGCGGGTCAAATCACGAAACTATCACACTAATATGTAATATTGCCTGATCCATTCTGTCAAATAGCCGGCCATTTTTTTATGTAAAATACGTCATAAAATAACACGCTTATCCCTCAATCCACATTTTCTTTATTTATTTATTATGTCAAAAGGTTCGACGCCAGCATCAAAAAATCTTTAGGACTAAATGTCCGGATGGCAGGGAACGGCTAATTCTGTCTAAACAACATAAAATCAACTTACATATTTCGAGTATGATGTTGAAGGCATTTCATGAAAATAAATAATGCTTTTATTACCCGTCTATGCCATTATAAATCGTGTTTTCTGGCTGCTTTCATAAAAACGCCTGGTTTCTCTACTTGATATCATTTATATGGACTTCAAAATAAGCTGCAACCTGTAGGCGAGATGTATGTATTTGGTGAAGTATAAATTCACTTTGAACATCATCCTTTTGGCGGTTTTGTCAGTTTGACACGTCAGTCTAAGCACGTGCTTCACAGAATATGTGTTTTTCGCTTTACACCCTCTCTTCAAAGGCTTGACCAATGTGACCTTACCGGTCCAATGGAAAAGAGTGTATACTTGACAAAAGAACATGACTATCAGTCAGCAGCTTGTGACCTAATTTATCATTTGGGTTGAATCTTAGTCGTCCCTAATTGTGGAACAAGGTCACAGAGGAATGTCATTTGGGCTGAAGCTTAGAGAGTGAATACTGGACAAAGAACATCGCTGTCCGGCATCAGTTTGTGACCTGATGTATAATTCGGGTCCAAACCTGCCTAACTGTTGAAGCAGGCCACAGGGGGAATTGATATATACAACACATCTGGTCTTATTTGAATTCAGGTTATGATGAGTACAGTCGCTAATTTAAATACACATCAATCTCTTCACGAAATCTATTGGGAGTTTTTGGCTACATTATACAGAAGCGTGGGAAACGTACACCATTCCATTCTCAGTGTTTCTACGGTCGAGTAGCAGATTTGCGATGCTAACAGGAGGTTAAGTTAAATGTAACTTGTGAACACATAACCAGTATCCATGTAAACGCCGTATAGAAACTCTTAATGGTTCACCGATCCCTTCGTTGAAGTCCCTACTGTGGATTGTGCATTGAATTTTCCCGTTTGAAGATCCAACAAGACTGCAAAAGAACATTTGACACTACGAAGTGGTAAGTAAACTTTCATATAAGGCTGTGTTAGCAAAAATGGTGGGGGGGAGTAATTCAGCTGGATTCGAAAATTCTTGGGATAGTAGAGCGGGCACTTGAAAGTTTCTCTCTGCCTATGGGGGACTTGAAAATATTTTTGTTCCCAAAATGTTGATGCCATCCAATTGTTGTAATGTTAGAAATAACTATACTATACAAAATCATCTAGAGCCATGGAAGAGTACATGACTTAACATTTACCAGGGTTTTTGAATCCTGGCTTATGAGAATTATCAATTGTCAGAGAAAAAATATAGGATCACCTTGCCTGATTTTCTACATATGTACGATCAAAACTCAAGGGTTTTCACGAAAATCACATAAAATCAATATATAAAACTATTCATTTCAAGTTTATGCCGTGAAGGAAATTTTCACATCTAATCGTCCAATAAAGCAAAAGTAAAATCTTGAATAATATTCTAATTTAAATGAAAATATGTGTGAGTTAATTAAATAATTTACATTTTACCAAATTTGACATTATTACACCGAAAATGTCTGACATTAGAATGTTTATTTGATTGAATATATTAACCGCATAGTCAATTTCATGAAAAACTTACAAGTAGCATTTAAGTCATATGGCTTGTACTTTTGAAACGAAATATGTTTTTATAGGTCACTGTGCTCAGTTTTTCACAATGTGTCAAAAAGTAACCAGAAATTGACAATTTGCATACTCTCCTATGATTGTCATTTTGTGTGCTCTTCAACTGGTGCTATTGACCTGGCCAGAGTTGGATTAACTCAAGTCAGCTTAGACTGATAAATCTAAAAATGATGCATTCATAAATGAACCAATTTAAGAAACTGCCTTGAAATATGGCTCTACCAACTTCTGATAAGCGGTTTGTGTCATACAAATCAGTAAGCTTCGGTAGAACCAGTAAGCATGGTAACTTATGTATGCACCACTTGTGCTTAGTCTTTCAAGCCAGGCACTTTTTGGCATTCAGTCGATCATTTACATACCCATGCATCTCTGTGTTAAAGTCTCCACCTTCCATTCATACAAGCGTGGCAAACTACCTCTCTCGCCGACGCCTAACAGGGCAGATGATTATTTAATGCCCTTTTATAATTCACGTACTTAAAAATAATTGCTTCTTTCCAACATGAAAGAAGTAAAATAACGATTAAAACAAAATATGAAGTGAAAATATTCACGTGTTTCAGTATATATAATTGTAGCTGCCTGTAATACTGGGCTGACGTCTTGTTCTGGAACCATGCCACTACGCTGACACAGTTGTTAAGTAAATCAAATCAAGCGTTCATTCTTGACTGTTTGATTGAAAAGGTCGAACTGAACAACTTGATACTAACTGAAAATGCTCCTGTGTTTCATTACATATTGCAGTTGTCTGTTAATTAAAACGTCTGCCGTACGTTTTCAACTTACTTGAAATTGCTAGAATAAACATCACAAACAATATTGACAATAAATGAACTTCTAAAATCTTTAAGAGTACATATATGTAATTAGCTGAAATAATACTACTATTTGTTCAACTGTTGTAATTTTATCACAACATTACATAGTAGGTGTAATTGCCATTGGTCACGTCCTTCAAGCTTTATATGCCGAATGGTGAAAGTTCATTAAATATGCAAGTTATAATTCCATTTAGATGCCCTCTAAATACATAATGTCTTTCACCACTACTATATAACTTTATCATCAATATACGTAGCATTTTCATCAACTTTGTTCACGTCCGTATAGCTGGGAATGTTTATTTAAATGCAAATATAAATTAGCTGGCATTGCAAAATCTCTCTCACTGATTCTATATCATTGTCTCATCAAAGTCTATTGTAAGTTTCAAACTTTGCTAAAGTTCTTCCGGTATTTTGTCGCTAAGAATGGAAATTCATTAAATATGAATATAAGTAATTAGCGTAATTTACAATTCGCAGTGATGTTAAATGATGTTATATCATTGTATATTAAATGAGCACAGCAAATTTCTTCAATCTTAATTAAGTGAAGACACATATATATCCCTACATAGAAACATTCGTCAAATATGCAAATGAGATACAGCTGAAGTAAAAATGCTAATGACTTCAACTAATATGATATCATAATATCTTCAATGTACATAGCAAATATCGTCAGCTTTAATCAGGCAGCCCTCATATATATTTTATTTACTAGGAAAGTTTTCTTAATTTCCGAATAATTAATTGACTGAAACAAATTATGTCTAAATCAATGTGTAAGTAAATTAAAGTAAACAGATCAATGGATTAAAATTAGAATATAACTGTTTGACACGGAGGTAACTTCCAATATAAATGTTTGGTGCTTTGTGCAAGGATATGAAATTTCACTTGCCAATTAGTTTGTGAAAATAGCTCCACGTTTTGAACAGCAGCAAATGCAATCGTAAGATTAACATAGTGTGTTTACAATAAAAAATTCACTTCACCTGTTTCAAAACCAAATAAGACGTATTAATTATGGTTGATATCATTGCCGATGCTACTTATATGTCGATAAGTCTACCAGGTGTTGATATCCGTTCAAGGAAAGCGTTTCAGGTGCCGTGCTTTCATTAAAAAAACCTTGTTTCTCCATTTTAATCTCAAACGGACTTTTTAATAAGCTTTTACGTTTAGGCAAGATTTATTTACCTGGTCAAGCACAGATCTGCTTTGAACTTCATCATCTTTGCGTTTTTGTCGGTTCGAGCACGTTGGTCTGAGTACGTGCTTCACTGAAATACCTGCCATTGCTTTCCACCCTCTCTTCAGAAGCTTGACCAGTTTGCCCTCACCGGTCCGATGGAAAACGTCAAAGATGGACAAAAGAACATCGCTATCTGGCATGAGGTTACGACCTAATATGAATAGGGTCGAAACTAAGGCGTGCATGACTGTGGAACCAGCCCACAGGGGAAATTGATATTTGCGACACATTCGCCCTATCAGGAATCTAGTTTTTGTTAGCTTCGGTGGCTCATTTAAATACATGTCAATCCCTTTACGAAATCTATTGAGAGTTTCAGCGCTACATATGCAGAAGTGTTGGAAACTTTCACAATTGCAATCTCAGTGTTTCTATGGGCGATCGAGTCTCACATTTGCAATACGATCAGCAGGTTTCACGTAACTCGTGAATACATAACTAGTATACATTTAAGCGCCGTACAAATACTGCAACGGTGCTGAATTCCTTCGGCATAAAATAATTATTTATGGATAGCCCATAATATTTTCCAGTTTGAATCTCCAACAAGACTGTACAAGAAAATCTAACACTTTGAAATGGTAAGAAAACTTTCATATAGGGATGTGTTCACAAAAAAATTGTGATGGGGCTTGGTAGTAGGAAGTCAGGGAGTTTTGAAAATTCTGGCGGGTAGTAGAGGGGGAATTTGCACGTTTTGCTCTGCCTGGGGTGGGGTGGGCGTTGCTGAAAATACTTAGGTTTCTAACGATGTCATCCAATGGTTCTAATGTTAGTAATGATATACAAAATCTAGGAGCATTTTTTCACATTTTATGACTTTTGTTTTCGTAAATATTTAAAAATGCATGAATGCCAATAACTTTTCGTAAAATAACAAAGTTGCCACGTAAGGGGGCAGAGGATGCAATTGTTGATGTTTTATTTTCAACATTTCTCTGCAATGTATCAAATACAGTTTTTTTCTGTCTCTAGGCATGATGAAACACAATATTCAGTTTGTCATCGAAGCCTGTATATATAAATATTGGCGATAACTGAATTAAAGTGAAGACTGAAAGTCATAAATTTGTCAATGGTACAAATGCATGGTACACGTATACTGGCTGTGTTGGCATGCTGAATTCTTGACAGCTAAACATAATTTCGGGAATAGAACTAGAAAGCAGCTGTATAAACTGAACATAAATATTTTAAAAATTATCAAAAATAATAAGCTTCTGCCATGCTACTGCCTCCAAGCAGTGTCGCCGCCACTTCATACCCGAAGAGACAGTGATAGCTCCGGCTCTGATATGTACAGTGAAACATACTTGTACACAAAATCAGGCCATAGAGCAACACATTGAAGACAGGGAGACTCAACATTTAGCAGAAATGTTTGAATTCTGGCATATTAGAATTTTTATCAAATATTAGAGAAAAAAGATTGGTTCACTATGCCTGATTTTTTACAAATGTAGGATGAAACGACAGTGTTTACGAAAATAACTTAAAATCCATATATAAAACCATTTTGTCTAAACAACATAGAATCAACTAACATATTTCGAGTATGATGTTGAAGGCATTTCATGAAAATAAAAAATGTTTTTATTACCCGTCTATGCCATTATAAATCGTGTTCTGTGGCTGCTTTCATTCAAACGCCTGGTTTCTACTTAATCTCATTTATATGGACTTCAAAATAAGCTTTAACTTGTAGGCGAGATGTATGTATGTGGTGAAGTATAAATTTACTTTGAACATCATCAATTTGGCGGTTTTGTCAGTCTGACACGTCAGTCTGAGCACGTGCTTCACAGAAATATGTGTTTTTTCGCTTTACATCCTCTCTTCAAAGGCTTGACCAATTTGACCTTACCGGTCCAACGGAAAAGAGTGTATACTTGACAAAAGAACATGACTATCAGTCAGCAGCTTGTGACCTAATTTATCATTTAGGTTGAATCTTAGTCGCTCCTTGTTGTGGAACCAGGTCACAGAGGAATGTCATTTGCGCTGAAACGTAGAGAGTGAATACTGAACAAAGAACACATCAGTGACCTGATGTATAATTCGGGTTCAAACCTGCCTGACTGTTGAATCAGGCCACAAGGGAATGGATGGTTCACAAAAATGGTGAGGGGACTGGAGTAATTCAGCGGGATTCGGAAATTCTTGGGGTAGTAGAGCGGGCACTTGAAAGTTTCTCTCTGCCTATGGGGGACTTGAAAATATTTTGGTTCCCAACATTTTGATGCCATCCAATTTTTTTAATGGTAGAAATAAATATACTATAAAAATTCATCTTGAATCATTTTGTTGCATTTTTCTTAAAAATCTAATTGAATGCAATTAAACATTCGAAAAAACCAAACAACTTGGCCCTGTAACGGGGCAGAAGATGCAAATGTTGATATTTTTAAATATTTATGTGCAATGTATAAAATACAGTTTCTTGCTGTCTCTCTATAGCATGCTGAAACACTCAATATCAAGAATTTCAACAAAGCCTAAATGTATAGAGCAAGACTTGTCTCTACATTCAAACGCTTTTTTGGCAGGTATCGCAAGCTGGTTGATAAATACAATATCTCTCTTCGACAAATGATCACTGATGGCATCGGTAACATGGGGCCTTAGTTAGTGACCACTACCTATCTGACTTAAAGATTGATATATGGCGGGTGCCACATGTGAGGCAGGATGCGCTTACTATTTTCGAAACACCTGACACCACTTCTTGGTCTTTTGGCCAGAGGTCCATATATCTGCCTCTCATGAATTTGACTTTGTTTGTATACCGTCTATTTACTGTCTGTTCTGTGCTGTTTTGTGTCTATGTTTACAACTATTGTCTTACAAATTCTGACCTAGTGTTATTGGATTATAAATTGGTATGATTGCGATTATTTTGATAATTAGAGTCAAGTTAGACTAAAAGTTATTTGTTAGTGATGCAAATGCATGGTACACGTATACAGGCTGTGTTGGCAAGCTGACTTCTGGGCAGCTCAAAGTGCGGTTGGAAGTTGAACAAGAACGCAGTTTTATAAACTGATTAAAAAATTGTCAAATTTACCAAAGTCAAAACAGCTATTGTCCTTCTACTGCCTACCGGCAACGTCGATTTCACTGCATCCCGGCAGTGACAGAGATAGCTCTGACTCTGATACGTTGTCGAAGAAGAGATTTGGTCAAATGACGCTCTAACAGTTAAACTCACACAAGATCAGGCCAGAGAGCAACAGAAGGAAGACTACATGACTTAACATTTACCAGGGTTTTTGAATCCTGGCATATGAGAAGTATCAAATGTCAGAGAAAAATATATGGGATTACCTTGCCTGATTTTCTACATATGTACGATCAAAAGTCACTGTATTTCACGAAAATCACTTAAAATCAATATATAAAACTATTCATTTCAAGTTCATGCCGTGAAGGACATTTTCACATCTAATCGTCCAATAAAGGAAAAGTAAAAACTTGAAACATAAAGACTCTAATTTAAATGAAAATATGTGTGACTTAATTAAATAATTTACTTTTTACCAAATTTGATTTTATTACACCGAAAATGTATGACATGAGAATGTTTATTTGAGTGAATATATATTAACCGCATAGTCAATTTCATGAAAAACTTACAAGTAGCATCTAAGTCATATGGCTTGTACTTTTGAAACGAAATATTTTTATAGGTCACTGTGCTCAGTTTTTCATAATTTGTCAAAATGTAACCAGGAATTCACAATTTGCATACTCTGCTATGATTGTCATTTTGTGTGCTCTTTAACTGGTGCTATTGACTCTTTGCATACACTAAAAATTCTACTTCAACTGTTTAAAGACAAAATTTGGTGTATTAAGTATGAATGATATTATTATCCATGCTAGTTAAATGTCACTAAATCGACTAGGTGTTGATAGCAGCTCCAGGAAAGCGTTGCAGATTGCTGCTTTCATTTAAATGCCCGGGTTTCTCTGTTTAAACTCATTTATATAGGATTCCAAATAAGCTAAAAATTGTAGGCAAGATATATGCATGTGGTGATCAGAAGTAATAATCTACTTTGAACTTCATCAACTTGGATTTTTGTCATTCTGACCACTTAAGTCTGAGCACATTCTTCACAGGACTATGTGTTTTCGCCTTACACCCTCGCTCTCTTCAAAGGCATGACCAGTTTGACCTTACCGGTCCATTGCAAAGAGTGAATACTGGACAAAAGAACATCGCTGTCTGGCATCAGCTTGTGCCCTGATGTAGAATTCAGGGCCAACCTTGTCAGATTGTGGAACAGTTGGCGAAGGATCTAAGGGTCTTTCGTAATTAGGCGCGACTTTGCAAATAAGTCAATGTTTCGTAAATATATTTACCGCTAAAATAGAACTTTCGATAACTCTGGCCTCCTGTCAGTGAAGTGTAAAAGTGCCTCTTGAAAGTCGCGTCTGCTCAGATCGTGGATGATGGTACATATACGAAAAATTTACCACCAAAAAGCCCCATCTGCACAGATCGCTTAAAAGCTATCGCTTTTGCTTTATTTGTGAGCCGTTTGGATTAAGATCTTCAAGGATCTATCCGTCTTGTGTTACAAAAATAGCACTTTTTATACTTGAGTTTACCTCTTCGACTCTTATATGTATTTCGTAATATTTTTCTCACTGCAGATTTCCTCTTGTTATATACAAATCAAAATAAGTATAACAGCTGAGGCTGTAAATATTTTGAGCCACACAATAACCGTTCAAGCCCGTTGACTCTCAATCTACAAGCTGAAGCGCTGTGGCACTATACGTTAAGAGGCTCTAACATAAGTTTGAAATATGCTTATTGCCAACCTTTTTTTTAAGCTGCATTCAAGCGATCTTAGGTAGCAAGGTAAGGGCGTTCGTTAATTTTCTATTCTGGGTTGATAGCTTTGCTGATGGACATAATTGTCAACGAGGCTGTCTTCGCCAAGTAAAGCGATGTATTAGTTGCTTTGATAAAGTTTATGTCCTATGTGTGATGGCGAGTATGTGAGTGCGAGTGCTTCATGAACTCTAGATCTACAGCGTGCGGAGGGGTCGCAAATCAAAATAATTGTTACAGCTTAGCTCAATTAATGAACTACTTTTTTAAAGTAGGACTTTCGTTTTGACTGTGATGTTTTTGCCAGGTGATCAGGTTCAGTATAGGTAACTTGTGAGTTCGAATACCTTCGAAAATCTAACCTCTGCAGCCGCCTGTCAAAGGTTTAAGTATTGTTATGAATTTTAACTGTAAAAATACACTTCTGATTTCAGAGCAAGCCAGAGACGTTGGTTAGTGCAATCTGTCGGAGTGGTGTTCAAATTCAAGTTAATTCAATGCACTTGGAATAAGATTTTAAGAAACATTTCAGATACCTTCGATTCAAATCTTCTTTTTAATTCATATTGGTTTTCGAGCATTGAAAATTTGATTTTGTCTCCGAAGAGTTAACTCGCGTATGGCGGCCATTTTGAATTTCCGATATCTGAATTATTTTAGGTAATTTGCCCAAACTGTCCATGAAGACTCCAAATTATTCTTGATTGATAAGACAATGGTTGGACGTTTCATTGAGAAAAGTTAAAGCAAAGTTAAAGTTATGTACTTTTGAGACAGATAATACCTTTAAACAAACTGGAAGTGATGACAATTCACTAAATTACTAACATCAAACTACACACAGACTGCATGTTTTCGGTAGAGTGTATTGATAGACACCGCCTACGGTCATTTAAGCAGCTATTTGGTTTTCTCATCGAAATGTTAACAATTTAAAATACAGGTTCACTTCACTGTCCCATTTTAGAGTATTAATGCGAAACAAAAGGCGCACTGTTGGAGAGCGTTTACCTATACTTAAACTCGTCAACAAGGTTTAACCTGCGGCTTCCCTTCCTAATGACGTGTCCACTTTTAGAGCACAGACAGTAGTTACTTCAAGCTATCTGATTAATTATCTAATTTAGTGATGGACCAATAAAATCATGGTAAGATGATATAGAGACCAGTAGCAAATTGAACTGAGTTTGTACGTGAACTTAACTGTGCCTTGTAATAAACAGACGTTCACAAGACTACATGTTTCCGAAAGGTGAAATACGCATTTTGATTGAACAAGTTGTTAAATACTTATGACTTTTCCTCGTTTCAGCTTGTCTTGGTACCGATGGTTTTGTAAGGAAGCACTTATATATATCCACAAAAGGACGCACCGCCCTGACCTGACACTTTACTTTGTGTCTGGCCTTTTCTTTTCTAGACGAATACCGTGTGTGTTAAAAAGCGGCCTAAATACCTTGCGACTATTATACGGCCATAAGTAGTCAAAGTCTTTCAATCCAGGCACTTTTGGGTTTTAGTCAATTACCCATCCATATCTTTGCTAGATTCATTGAAACGTTGCACTGTGGAAAGTCCCTGCACTCTCCATCGGCTAGTTATCTCACACGAGTACACAATCCAGGGTCCTTGCAAATACATGTAAGTCAACGCTTCCATAAATTTCCAACGTCGATGGAACTTTCAAAAATGTCTGCATTTCTCTCAAAGCGTCCGAAACTTAAATCTGAGAAATGCAATGTGCACGTTGCTCATGAGCGTTTTCACCCGTCACCCCTCGCACCGACAAATGTCTGGGTACACTTAGAAAGCAAACCCTTCAATTATCTACACAGCTGCACAATGTCATGAATACCCAAATGCCATTGCGCATTGGCGAGTCTCAGGATGACTCTGAAGCTATGAACGTTGACATCAAGCGATCGTACATAGATACGATAGCCTATAGCTGATTTTAGAATTGCGACTCGATGTAATATTTATTACAAATTTACATGGTCTTGATCATGTTACACCTTATTTGAACCTGTTAACAATTAACAGTAGCCAGTGCTGCGGAGATGGATGAATTCGGGCTTCTTTTAAATCATTGGATACTTCCTAAAATCAAATCAAATAAATAGAATTTTCAAAAAAAAGTTTATCAATGCCCTTTACTAAATGTGACGAAAGTTCAAATCTGATAAATAAAAGTTGTATAATAGTGCCTTCAGAGCTATTTTCAACTCTACAGTCCCGGCACAATTTGTACGTTTTAGATCGTTGCACATGTATTTACTAAGTGTACGGGAACCGAGACGTCCTATTGTGCTGTTCTCCTTTCGCAACCAAAGACAAGTTATTGACTTAGCTATCCCTTTACATAGCAACGAGCACATGACAAAAGCGCCCTTTCATGAGAGATTTGACCCCTGACACCCTCGTACTGGCAAATGTCTAGGTACACTCAGAAGAAAAAATGCAAGTTATATATTATGGTCTGTGATTATAAAATGAAATCCGAATGTCAATCTCTGTTTTCGGATGCGAATTACCGGGTTCTTTTGAAGCGTAGAACGTTTGCACTGATGGATCATACATTGATAACCTTATTTTTGGTCACTTAACTCTTTATAGTACTTCCTGCCCTTTGCTGGTGCTCTATGTCAAACACTGCCTAAAGCACATATTCATGCCGTCGGTCAGAGTCAAATTCACAAATTAGCAACGATTTAAAAAAAAAACAAGGCTGCATATGGGGCACAATGTCCACGTGTAGCGATTAATATTCAATTTTAGCTGTATACTTGATCATACGCGTTAAGTCCACAATATGGTAGCTAGTTGGAGA
>LD351160.1:52420-91422 GCA_001465055.1 Ptychodera flava
AGAGAGAGAGAGAGAGAGGAGAGAGAGACAGAGACAGAGACAGAGACAGACAGACAGACAGACAGACAGACAGACAGACAGAGAGACAGAGAGAGACAGAGATAGAGAGAGACAGGGAGAGAGAGGGAGAGAGGGAGGGAGGGACAGACAGACGGAGAGACAGACAGACAGACAGAAAGACAAATAGAGAGAGACAGAAAGAGAGAGAGATATACAGAGAGAAAGCTTCAGGAGGGAGATTATTTATTAAATGTAAATGTTGCGATAGTGTATTGTCGGTTTGAATGGTAATATACTGTTTAAGACATTCATGAGAAGGTAAATGAGCATAAAGTTCTAATAATTTTAATAATTTCTGTGAAATTCGATGGAACAACTCGGTCTTGTCAAAGACAATTGCGGCATCGAAAACAAGTCATATTAATTTCGGAATTGTGAATTTACATTGTTAATGAAATTATTTTGTAATTGGTATTCCAACAGTTTCTGTTGACTTTCTGCTCTCATTGAGAGTTTACCAATCACTCTCAAACTGCTGTAGACACCCTGCTAGATACATAACATAAATAAACACAAACCTTAAAATCCCCTTTCATGAGCAAAGTGTCATTATGTCAACGATAGACTTTCTGATAACCGATTTCTTTTATTATGAAACGCTAATCAATATCTTCAAAGGTAAGGCAGCGCCATGACCTGACACAGCAGTTTGTGTCTGGCATTATCTTTGTGGTTCAACAGGTGTGTCACGGTCGAACTCGGAGCCCAGTAGCCTTGCGACTATAATTCAGAGCAGGTAGCACTTAGCTGGTGGTTGATCGATAATGGTTGATCGATACCAGAGCTAAAAGAGAAGGTGAATTGTTCTGTACGTTCGAGCCAGTTTGCATTATACGCGCCTGTATGAGAGGATCGAATCAGTCCATCTCTCTGAGTACCGATGGTTTCATACCAAAGCGCTTGTACATATTTAAAAGAAGGTAGGCACCACTATGACATGAAAAAATGCTTAGTGTCTGGCCTTTTCTTTATGGTTGAAAAGGGGTGTGTTGAAATACGAGCTATTAAGTAGCCCCAGTATTCAGGGCAGGTAGCACCTGGCTGAAGTAATTATGCATTGGTATCAGACATAAAAGAACGTGGAACATGGACGTTCATGCGAGCTTGCATTACACGAATCGATCTTAGAGGATTGAACCAGTCCAAAGGAAAGATTAATATGCAACTTATGGGCCTGGTCTTTCAATCGATGTACTTTTAGGTCCAACTCAGTAATACATACCAATGCATCTCTTTGCTAATCCTAAAAAGTTGCATCACGGGAAATTCGAGGGCTCAGCTAGTCATCTGCATTAAATGTGATTGCCCCTTCCGATTTATTGTTCAATATTAGTGTCGCATTGCAGTTTGTACGTTTTAGATCGCTGCACATGTTATTACTCAGTGCATGGGAACCGTGACGTCCTATTATCCTGTCCTGCTTTCACAAATAAGGACAAGTTGTGACCTCAGATTGACCTACTTATCCATTGTGACATCAAAGAGCACATGATAAAAGCGCCTGTCCTAATGAGCGTTTTGACCTACAACCCCTAATACTGGTAAATGTCTAGGTACGCTCTGAAGATAAAACGCTAGTTATGTACGGTGTTTGGAGTTAATAGCGCAAATCACTTATTTTTATCCATCGCGAGTCTCCGGGTACTTTTATGAAGTACGTTGGCTGTAAGGGGGTCACACATTGGTGGCCCTATTTTTGGTCGCTTTAACACTGTGTTCTTTCAAAATTTTCTCTCTCTACACTTGAAACTACTTAAAAAACTTGCTGCAGTCTATGCTGAACAGAATGGTATCAAAGCGAGCTCAACTTGAATATTAGAGGCAAATAATATCTAAATTAATATGTAAATAAATTTATAAATAAAAAAATTAACGGATACAAAAAACAATAAATTTTTTGACCCAAAGGTAACATTAATGCTGGCTGCTCTGTACAAGGGTACAGAACCTGAAGTTGCCAAAACGTGTTCTAAATTGCTGGACGTTTTGTACAGCATCAAAGACGTATACATCATTAGCTAAACCCAAATATTCAAACGAACGGTCATTATAAATTGTGCAAGATGTGTGAATTTCGATTTGTAATCATTGCCTTCCATTAAGCGTTTGTCTTTGAACTACGGTCTTTTAAAATAGACAGAGATTAAAAGGCATTTCTTTTTTGTGTGTCTGTGCAAATACAATGTTGTGTCAGGTACACAGAGCTGCTTAGAGAGCACATATTGTCAACGTCGGAGTGCGGTACTACTTAAGTAGAACCGCTTTGTTGACAGATATTAAGACTCCCTAGTTTCTACAAGTTTTTTTCTTGTCTACCTCTCGTGTGGGTTCAATTGAAAGCCCTTGGAGAAAGAAAAACTTTTACCGTCTTAATTTGTTTTTTAAATTCAAAATTTTACTTTTCCCTCATAGAGTTAACAAGGGATGGCGGCCATTTTGAATTTCAAATATCGGCAAATCTTGGCTATCTTTTTTCTTTATTAAAACTTTGCACGGCGACCCCTGACTTTTATTCTTGATTTTGAAAGAGAGTAGTTGAGAGATTCCCTGAGGAAAGAATGAGCAAAAATTCAGGTCTTTCCCTTTTGAGGCGCATAATACCTTAATTTCATTACCTATCGAAAGATTAAGCTCAAAATGCGTGGGCAGTTAGAAGGCATAGACAGATTACAAAATGAATATCTGGGTCTCTGTTTTTTATGTTTGCACCGACGTGCCAATGTATGGAGGGTTGCCCGCGGGTCAAATCACAAAACTGTCACACTAATATGTAATATTGGCTGATCCATTCTGTCAAGTAGCCGGCTAATTTTGCATGTAAAATACGTCATAAAATAACACGCTTACCCCTCAATCCACATTTCATTTATTTATTTATTTATTATGTCGAAAGGTCCGACGCCAGCATCACAAAATCTTTAGGACTAAATGTCCGGAAGGCGAGATGTATGTATGTGGTGAAGTATAAATTTTCTTTGAACGTCATCCATTTGGCGGTTTTGTCAGTTTGACACGTCAGTCTAAGCACGTGCTTCACAGAAGTATGAGTTTTTCGCATTACACCCTCTCTTAAAAGGCTTGACTACTTTGACCTTACCGGTCCAATGGAAAAAGGTGTATACTTGACAAAAAAACATGACTGTCAGTCGGCAGCTAGTGACCTAATTTATCATTTAGGTTGAATCTTATTCGCTCCTTGTGTTGGAACCAGGTCACAGAGGAATGTCATTTGGGCAGAATATGGAGAGTGAATACTGGACAAAGAACATCGCTGTCCGGCATCAGTTTGTGATCTGATGTATAATTCGGGTTCAAACCTGCCTGACTGTTGAAGCAGGCCACAGGGGGAATTGATATTTACAACACATCCGGCCTGATTTGAATTCAGGTTATGTTGAGTACAGTCGCTAATTTAAATACATGTCAATCTCTTAACGCAATCTATTGAGAGCTTTTGGCTTTATTATACAGAAGCATGGGAAACGTACACCATTCCAATCTCAGTGTTTCTAGGGGCAAGCAGCAAATTTGCGATGCGAACGGGAGGTTTGGTTAAATGTAACTTGTGAACACATAGCCAGTATCCATGTAAACGCCGTATAGAAACTCTTATTGGTTCACCGATCCCTTCGGCATGAAGTTCCTATTTGTGGATTGTGCATTAAATTTTCCCGTTTGAAGATCGATATCTAACAAGACTGCGAAAGAAAATTTGACACTACGAAGTGATAAGTAAACTTTCATATAAGGCTATGTTCACAAAAGCGATGGGGGGCTGGAGTAATTCAACAGGATTCGAAAATTCTTGGGGTAGTAGAGCGGGCACTTGAAAGTTTTTCTCTGCCTATGGGGGACTTGAAAATATTTTGGTTCCCAACATTTTGATGCCATCCAATTGTTGTAATGGTAGAAATAACTATACTATACAGAATCATCTGGAACCATTTTGTTGCATTTTTCGTGAAAAAATCTAATTAAATGCAATTCAATTTTCAAAAAAAAACCACACAATTTGGCCCTGAAACGGGGCAGAAGATGCAAATGTTGATATTTTTTAATATTTCTGTGCAATGTATAAAATAGTTTCTTGCTGCCTCTCTATAGCATGCTGAAACACTCAATTTCCAGCATTTCAACAAAGCCTAAATGTATAAATATTTTGATAACTTAATTAGAGTCAAGTTAGAATAAAAGTTATTTGTCAGTGATGCAAATGTATGGTACACGTATACAGCTTGTGTTGGCAAGCTGAATTCTGGGCAGCTCAAAGTTCGGTTGGAAGTTGAACAAGAACGCAGTTGTATAAACTGAATTAAAAAATTGTCAAATTGACCAAAGTCAAAACAGCTATTGTCCTTCTACTGCCTACCGGCAACGTCGATTTCACTGCATTCCGGCAGTGACAGAGATAGCTCTGACTCTGATACTTTGTTGAAGGAGAGATTTGGTCAAATGACGCTCATAACTGTGAAACGTACACCAGATCAGGCCCGAGAGCAACACACGGAAGACAACATGACTTAACATTTACCAGGGTTTTTGAATCCTGGCATAGGAGAATTATCAAATGTTAGAGAAAACTATATGGGACCACCTTGCCTGATTTTCTACATATGTACGATCAAAGTCACTGTTTTTTACGAAAAATTTAAAATCAATATATGCGACTTTTCATTTCAAGCTCATGCCGTGAAGGAAATTTCCACATCTAATCGTACAATCAACAGAAGTAAAATCTTGAAACGTAAAGACTCTAATTTAAATGAAAATATGTGTGACTTAATTAAATAATTTACATTTTACCAAATTTACCATTATTAACAGAAAATGTCTGAGATTAAAATGTTTATTTGATTGAATATAGTAGCCGTATTGTCAATTTCATAAAAAAAATTACAAGTAGCATCTAAGTCATATGTCTTGTACTTTTGAAACAAAATAATTTTAATAGGTCACTGCGCTCAGTTTTTCACAATTTGTCAAAATGTAACCAGGAATTCACAATTTGCATACTCTCCTACGATTGTCATTTTGTTGGCTCTTAAACTGGTGCGATTGACCTAACCAGAGTTGGATTAACTCAAGTCAGTTTAGACTGATAAATCTAAAAATGACGCATTCATAAGTGAATCAATTTAAGAACTTGCTTTGAAATATGGTTCTACAAACTTCTGTGTCGAAGATCTGCGAGCAGAACTAAACGAAATATATTTATTTTTGCTTTGCGGACATTCCTAATAGACAGGCGGCTATGTCAGATTTCTTTTGAGGAGGGAATTGAAACATTTTGATCATATGGACGAGAAATATGAACTTTTTAAGGTGTTGAGGGGTGATATGAAAATATATGATTTAAATCACTATTCATCCAGCCCCCACCCCACCCAAGTTTTTTGTGAATGCAGCCTAATGTATTCTTCCCAAGCAACATATCCTATATGGCAGTACAGTATCGCTTGTGCCAGAGATTGAAAAGAAATGCTAGGATAATCTTTTTTTTAAAATTTCTGACTATGTAACTTGTCATAACCGTAAACTCATTCAAGGGTATACGGTAAGGTCTTTACATTTTAACGTATTTACATATTGTTTATGGTTCATTTAATTTCCTCTCCCCAACCGTTGTATCTGCATACATGAAAAGGTACTTTATCACACATAAAAAGATGCGCATAAGGCACAAATGCATACTTTTTTACCATCCAACTTTGAAACTAACACCGACGACAGTTTCTTGGTCGAATTACTTTTCAATATGCAGACCTAAATTTTTTCATTGATGAAGATATCTGCTATAATTTAGAGCCCGCATCTCTTGCAATCCGTTAACGCCGTAACCAGGGCACTCAAGGGCCAATATATAATATGCATTAATATCAAATGAATACTGGTGTAAGTTAATCCTAAAAATATTACAATGCAGTCTCATTTATGCTTACTTAGCATTTATTGACAAATTCATAGCGCCCTTCCTGTAGAGGTCAGGATTATCGCCAATTTAGGTCTTCACTAATTTTAAATTGCAATGCACTTACATGAAAGGTCAAATTTAAAATGTGAATTAAAAAAGAAGTTTGCATGCCAGCGAAATGAAATTGAGAAGTATAACGATTCGCTTGCTTTAGGGAACCAGAACGACGAATGATAAGAGTCACTCTTTCAAGATAACATATTCTATTGGCTGCTTGCAAAGTAGGCCTGGTCAATATCGAAATAACCAAAGCAAAATACAAAGCTAACAATTATTGGGTAGTTTTGGTGAAGGCAAACTTAAAAATACAGAATATGTATTAAACACAAAAACTGCTCTGAAACTTAACTAGATAGAATTACTTTAGATTATATCATTATCATTGTAGATGATGTCTTGCATCCCAAAAGAATCGTTTATATTTAACGTCGAGATACTTGGTGATATCATGACACCTTCTTTCATATAGACTAGATTTTAAACTGGTCGACACAAATGCCCTTATATGTTTGTGTTTCGGGCCAAGTCAATAAATAGTAATAAGTTCACTATAACAGTTGATCATTTTCCGAATTAATAGTGATAAATCTGTAAACTAGTTCCTACATCTGTGATAAAAAAAAAACTCACTCGTGATTGTTAGAGTGGATAAAATCGTCACAATCATACCCATCCATAATTCGATAACACTAGATCAAATTTCGTAAAACATAATCAATTGTTGTAAACATGAATGGACACAAAAAAATCACATAACAGAAAGCACTAGTTTCGATTCCGAGTAAATCAATTAGGAAATTTTCAGTATTTTCACAACAGATCAATTTGACCTATTATTGACCTCTGTATAACTACCTGACTGACAGGTAATATGCAAAAGGCTTTTGTTACAGATTTTAAGGTTTGACAGAATTTCATACTGGGTAATCAAGTACTGATAATTACTGCTGATAACTTGACAAGTATTATATACTATTGGACTATTATGAAGTTGTGTAAAAAAATGTATTTAGACCTGTCTCACCTAGTGACTACTTAAAATTTGCATCGATATGTTTTGCAACTTTTGCAGACTTAATCATGATAATTATTACAGTAAAAAGCAAAACCAGATGTAAACTGAATGTAATCACGTGATTAAGAACAGGTTCATTTCATAGTTATACGCTTCATAGAACAGTCAGATATCTGTCAGATCATTACATGTAGCAGGTTTCATCAACTTCCAAACAGTACTCTCGGAGTTAAATGACTAATTTAAAAAATTACTTTAATATGAAAATGAGCTGTTTCTTAACTTGACACTGTTCAATGCTCCATGGGACAATAATCTATCAGATCAACTTCTTTAGCCCATTTCTTCAAATTGTTTGCTGTAATTTTGGAGTTATATCACAAATTACAAATTTCATTGAATATACAAATGAACCCTTGATTACCTTGACATTGCTCAGTGCTTGAAAGGAAAATATGAATGATATTCTTCGGATCAATATCTGTAGCAGGTTTCACCAAATTTGGTGCCATAATTTTAGAGTTATATGACTAATAACAATGTTCATTAAATATCCAAATGAACTTTTAATTAACTTCACACTCCTTAATTCTTTACAAAACAGTCAGATATCTGTCGGATCAGTATCTGCACCAAATTTCATGAAAGTTGGTGCAGTTATTTTGGAGTAATATGACCAATTACAAAACTTCATAAAATATGCAAATGAGCTATTTGTTAACTTGACACGGCCAAATGCATCTCAGTACAATTAGATATTTATCAGATCAATATCTGTACAGAATTTCACTGACTTGGGTGCCATAATCATACCTAATTAAAACGTTCATTAAATATACAAATGGCGCTTAATTAACTTGACACTGCTAAGTGCTTTACACCACAGTTAAATGTCAGTCAGATCAGTATCTTCAGCAAAATTCGTCAAATTTGGTGCAGTTTTGTCGGAATTATATGACTAATTATAAAACTTCATAAAATATGCAAATGAGCTATATCTTAACTTGACACTGCCCAATGCTTCTAGGTATAATTAGATACATATATCAGATCATTTTTTGTTAAATGTATCATAAAGTTTGGTGAAGGAATTTCAGAGTTATGTCACTTATAGCAAAAGTTCATTAAGTATGCAAATGAGCAGATAATTGGTATGACACTCACAGTATCATTAAACTGTTCTGAGACTATCATCTGTGAAAAGTTTCATGAAATTTTGTGCAGTGTTTCTTGATATATGTCTACGCTGTCATTACCGTCTCCATAGGGAAACCATTGTACGGAAAAAAATTATACTGCATAACTTCATTAATTTGCAAGCCACACTATTTAAAATCTAATCACTTCTTGCAAGTAACACATGGCACATGTGTAACAAATCTGATTTGAATCTGTTAGGGCGTTTTTGAGTTATCGGGTAAACAGACAGACAGACAGACAGGCAGGCAGACACACACACATTTGCTCATTTACATATTTTATGAGGTTTTGTAATTAGTCATATATCTCTGAAATAACTGCACCAAAGGTGATGAAATCTGCTGCAGATACTGATCCGACAGATATCTAATTGTGGGGTAAAGCATTTAGTTGTGTAGAGTTAAATAAGGCTTCATTTGCATATTTGATGAACTTTGTACTTAGTGATATTACTCCAAAATTACAGCATTACATTTGATGAAACTTGCTACAGGTATTGATCTGCTAATATTTAATTGTACTGAGAAGCATTGGGCGTGTCAAGTTAAGAATCGGCTCATTTACAAATTAAATAAAGACTTGTAATTAGTGATTTAACTCTGAGAGTACTGTGCGAAAGTTGCTGAAACCTGCTACGTATAATGATATATATTGATATACCTTATATTGATATACCTTTCCCTTTTCATAGCACAGACGGCGTGACTAAAGCGCTGAGCCTAAGGAGAGTTTTGACCTCTTACCCGTCACACTGGTATATGTCTGAAGACAAAACGATAGTTATGTACGGTGTTTGAAGATTATAGAATGTAAACAAAATGCCAGTCTCATATTTTATCCATCGCGATTCTCCAGATGCTTCTGTAGCTTTGAACGTTGACGGTAAGGGTTAATAAGGGGTCATTCATTGGTCTTGTCGTTTTGTCACTTTGACTTTAATCTTGCTCAGGAGATATCACACCTGAAACTGCACAAAGTTTGCTGCAGTCAGTGTCGTACAGAATGATCTTGTAAGAAAATCAATGACAGTATACAAAGCACTCTAAAAAGGCCATCCACGCCATGTCAGATCCAGAACACAAGTAAACATAAGCCATAAAAATCCCCTTTAATGAGCAGAGTGTCCTTGTGTCAACATGTCTGAGTACCGATGGGTTTACCCCAAAACTGCTTATACATGTTTAGAAAAGGAAGGCACCACAGTGACCTGAAAAAGCACTTAGTGTCTGGCCTTTTCTTTCTGGTTGAACAAGGGTGTTTTGAAGCTATTAAGCAACCTAAGGGTTTTTATTAAGGCCAGGTAGCACCCGGCCGATGTAATGATCCATTGATGTCAGACCTTAAAGGAAATGTGAAATGCTTTGTACCATCAAGCGAGTTTGAATTATTACGCACCGATATAAGAGGACTGAACAAGTCCGTGGGGAACAATAATATGAACCGTTCAGGCCTGGTCTTTCAATTAAGGCATTTTTGGGTCCCAACCAGTAATACATACTAATGCATATCTTTGCTAGATCCTAAAAAGTTGCATCTCGGAAAAAGCGAGCGCTGAGCTAGTCATCTGTATCTATTTTTCAATACTAGAGTCTCATTGCAGTTTGTACTTTTTAAACTGCTGCACATGTTATTACTCAGTGCACGGGAACCGTGACGTCCTATTATCCTGTCCTGTTTTCATATAAGGACAAGTAGTGACCTAAGACTGACCTACCTATCCATTTAATAGCAAAGAGCAAATGACAAAAGAGTTCAGCGTAATGAGCGTTTTGACCCCTAACCCCTAATACTGGTAAATGTCTAGGTACACTAAGAAGACAAAATGCGAGTTATATACGGTGTTTGGAGATGACAGAATGTAATCAAAATGTCAATCAATTATTTTTGTCAATTGCGAGTCTCCAGGTGCTTGTAGATCTTAGAAGGTCGGCAGTAAGGGGTCACACAGTTGTGCCATCCTTTGGTCCCTTTAACTCTTTGGTTAATGTACTTCCTCTTAAATTCAAAATGATCTCGCTAAGGAGAAACTACACCTGAAGCTGCTCAAAAATTTGCTGCAGCCAGTGCTGTACGGAATGGTCTTTTAAAAAGCTACCTCGTTTTGAGTTTTTAAAGCAGATAATATCTTAATTACTGTGTAAATAAATCTATAAATAAAAAAATCAATGGATAGAAAAAAGAATGTAATTTTTTGACACGAAGGTAACATCTTACATTCATGCTAGCTGCTTAACGCAAGGGTATAGAACATGAACTTGTCAAAACGTGTTCGACATTGCTCCACTTTGTAAACCGGAGCAAAGGCGTGTACATTATTAGCTAGAGTCAAATATTTTAAAGAACGGTCATTATCAACTTTGCAAGATGAGTGAATTTTGAGTGAATCGAGTGAATTTGTGAATATTGTCTTCGATTAAGGTTTTTTCTTTGAACTACAGTAAGTCAAAATAGAAAACGATTTAAAAACCCTTCTTCTTGAGTATGTGCAAAAACAATGTTGTGACAGGTACACAGAGCTACTTATGGAACACATATTGTCAATAGAGAGTGCAATACTACTTAAGGTAGAATGTGCCTCAGGGACAAATATCAAGGACTCTTAAATTTCCGCTTCTTTGTCAGGTCTACCACTCATGGAATCTCATTTGAAAGCTCTTGGAGAGAGAAAAACTGTTTATCGTCTTGGTTTCTGAAAATCAAAATTAAACTTTCCCCTCATTAAGTTAACATAGAGATGGCAGCCATTTTTAATTTCAAACACAAGTATATCTTGGGTTGATTTTGTTTATATTTCCTAGAATTTGCATGGCGATCCCCGATATTATACTCTTGATATTGAAAGGGATTGGTTGAAAGATTTCGTGAGGAAAGTGTGAGCAAGTCTTTGTCTTTTCCTTTCTAGGCGCATACTAACTGAATACTTGACGTGTTACCTATCGTGCGATTCAAGTTTAAAATGTGTGAGCAATTAGAAGGCATAGACAGGTTATAAAATGAATATCTGGCTCGCCGTTTTTTGTTAGCAGTAACGTGCGCCATGATGGTCCTAGTGACATAGTCCATTTACTTTGAAATACAGTAAAAGATTGATTTTTCATGTCATGTTATCAACCGAGAAAAATACCGATTTTTTTTTCTCGATAATATTCATATTTCTCAATCGTGAGATTGGCATATTTTGCTTACTTTAAAGAAGTCTACTTTATCTGTTTCAAGACCATATAAGTTGTATCAAGTGTCATAGGTATTATTGCCAACTAAGTAAACGTCAATAAGTCGACTAGGTGGTGATAGCCGCCCCAGAAAAGCGTTTAAGGTGGCTGCTTTCATTTAAATATTTGGTTTCTCTATTGAATCTGATTTATATGGACTTCCAGATAAGTTTGCACTTGTAAGCAAGGTATATGTACGTGGGGAAGTACAAGTCTACTTTGCACTTCATCGACTTACCGGTTTTTTTCTTATGACCACGTCAGTCTGAGCACGTGCTTCACAGAAATATATGTTTTCGCCTTACACCCTCTCTTCAAAGGCTTGACCAGTTCGACCTCACCGGTCCAGTACAAAGAGTAAATACTGGACAAAAGAACATCGCTGTCTGGCATCAGTTAGTGACCTGATGTATAATTCGGGTGCAAACCTGCCAGATTGTTGAAACATGCCACAGGGGGAATTGATATTTTCAACACATCCGCCCTGATTAGAATTCAGGTTATGTTTGGTACGGTCGCTAATTTAAACACACGTCAATCTCCATTGAGGGTTTGAAGGCTACATTAAACAGAAGCGTGGGAAACTTACATCATTGCAATCTCAGCGTTTCTACGGGAGAGTCGCAGATTTGTGATACAAGCAGGACGTTAGTTAAATGTAACCTACGGTGAATACATGACCAGTATTCATTTACACGCCGTATACATACTCTCAACGGTTCTCCGATCCCTTCGGCATGAAGTTACTATTCATGGATAGTGTATTATATTGTCCGGCTCGAAGCTCCAACAAAACTGCGCGAGAAAACTTGACACGGTGAAGTGGTAAGTAAACTTTCATATAAGGCTGTGCATAAAAAATGGTGAGGGATCGTGAGTAATACAGCGGGGTTCGAAAATTCTTGGGGTAGTAGAAGGGGCACTTAAAAGTTTCTCTCCGCCTATTGGGGGACCTGATGTCACCAAGTTGTTGTAATTTTAGAATTAGCTATACAAAATGCAGACAATTTTGTTGCATTTTATAAATTTCGTCTTAAAAAATAGAAAAATTTATGATTGTACTCAATTTTCGAAAAAAAAAGAAAAAGGTTGTCGCTGTAATAGGACAGAAGCTTCAACTGTTGATTTTTTAAAATATTTCTGTAAAATGTATCAAATATAGATTATTGCTGCCTCTCTACAGCATGCTGAAACACTCAATATTCAGTATGTCAACAAAGCCTGCATGCATATAAAAATATTTGTGATAATTGAATTAGAATCAAGTTAGACTAAAAGTTATTTGCCAGTGATGCAAATGCATGGTATGACAGGCCGTGTTGACAAGCTGAATACAAAGCAGCTCAACAGGCGGTTGAGAGTTGATCAAGATTACAGTTGTATAAACTGAACAAAAATATTGTTAAAGCTATCAAAGTAAAAACAGTTACTGCCCTGTTACTGCCTACAGGAGAGGTCTCTTTCACTGTATACCGGCGGTGAAAGAGATAGCTCTGACTCTGATACGCAGTTGAAGAAGAGATTTGGTCAAATGACGCTCATATAACAGTGAAACGTACTTTTACACAAACGGCCGGACAGCAACACATGGAAGACTACGTGACGTAAAATTTACTAGGGTTTTTGATTTCTGGCATATGATAATTATCAAATGTTAGAGAAAAAAATATGGGATCACAATGCCGTGAGTGCAACTTTAACATCTAATCGTACAATAAAACAACACCTTTAAAAGTAAAGACTCCAATTTAATTGAAAATATATGTGACTAAATTGAATAATCTACATCGTACCAAATTTGCCAGTATAACACCGAACGTTTCTGAGATTAAAATGTCTATTTGATTGAATATTTCAACCTTTCAATATTGTCAAATTCATAAAATTATACATATGTAGCATCTAAGTTGTGAGTCTTGTACTTTTAAAAAATATTATTTTGATAGGTAACCGCTTTTGATATACTGTCAAAATTTTACCAGGAGTTCAAAATTTGCTTATTCTCTCATGACTGTCATTTTGTGATTTCTTAAACTGGCGCCATTAACCCGGCCAGAGTTGTATTAACTGAAGTCGGCTTAGACTGGTAAATCTATAAATGTGGCATTCATAAATGAATCAATTTAAGAACTTGCTTTGAGATATGGGTCTACAAACTTCTGATAAGAGGTGGTGTCGAAGATTTGCGAGCAGAACTTAATAAAATATATTTATTTTTGCTTTGCGGACATTCCTAATAGACATGCGGCTAGGTGATAATTCTTTTTGAGGGGGACTTTAAACATTTTGATCATATAGACGAGGGATTTGGATTTTTTAAGCTGTTGAGGGATCTGAAAAAATACGATTTAAATCACGATTCATCCGCCCCCCCCCCCCAACTTTTTGTGAATGCAGCCTATTATATATGTCATCTTTGGTGTAAAGGTTTGAGGGATTTTGGCGAGTCAGCCACGTTAACGGCAAGCTCAAGTTTAATGATGTTTGATAACCCTTTTGTCTTAACAAAAATTAATTTACCCCAAACAATATATTCTATATACAGCATCGTTAAGTATCACTTTAGCGAGCGGTTGAAATGAAATGCTAGGTGAATCAGTTTATTAAGGTTTCGGACTAAACCGAAAACGTATTTCAGGCTATACGTTAAGATCTGTACATTTTACATATTAATTGTCCATTTAATTTCCTATTTCAAACCAATATATCTGCATACATGAAAAGATGACTTTGTTTCACATAAAAGGCGCGAACAAGGCGAAATTGCATACTTATCTAAGATTCGACTTTGAAACTACACCGAAATCGGTTTCTCGGTTTCTCTTGTCAATGTGCAGACCTAAAATCTTTTAATGATGAGGATATCTGTAATTTAGAGTATGTATCTAATGCAACCCGTCAACGTGGTAACCAGGGCACTCAAGGGCGAATATGCAATATGCATTGTTATATCACAACAGTATATTGATGGCGCAAATACAGCTATCTGATTGGTCGAGAGGCGAAAAGAACATATACCACGGCTGGCATACGCGCGAGCTGTCAGCTTGAGCAAAATCTGTTTTTTTGGGGTTTTTTTTGAAATTCTACGTAAGATTTCCATATACTATTATGATATAATAGCAATAAATCACACCAAGCAACGGTATATACCACTCAATTTAGGCCAGTTCACTCCATATGTGCTCGTGCATACATGTCATGAACTGGTCAAAATCTAGTGGTATACCGTCGCTGGGTGTGCTGTATTGCTTACATATCAAATGAATTCTTGTGTAATTCAATTCTAAAATATTACAATGCAGTCTTATTTGTGTGTACTTCAGCATTTTTTTCCAAATTCATCGTGTGCTTCCTCTAGAAGTCGGAATTATCGCCAATTTAGGTCTTCACTATTTTAAAATTGCAATGCACTTACATGAAAGGTCAAAGTTTATATGTGAAATAAAAGAGAAAGTTTGCATGTCAGCGAAATGAAATAAGAATTATAACGATTCGCTTGCCTTAGTGTACCAGAATGACGATGATACGAGTCACTTTTTCAAGATAACATACTCTTTCGGCTGTTTTCGAAAGTAGGCCTGGTCAATATCGAAATACCCAAAACCAAGTACAAAGCAAACAATTCTTGAAGAGTTTTGGTGAAGGCAAACCTAATAATACAGAATATGTAGTAGACACGGCAATTGCTTGTACATTGAACAGGATGAAATTACTTTAAATAATATCATGATCATAGTAAATGATATCACTTTCAACCTAAAAGAAACGTTCATAATTCACCTAGGATACTTGGTGATATCATGACACCTTGTTTCATAGAGACTAGATTTGGCCCCGGTCGACACAAATACTTCATGTTTGTGTTTCGGGCCACGTCAATAAACATTGATATGTTCATTATAAAGCTTAATAGTGATAATCTGTAAATTAGCTCTTACATCAGTAGGAAAATCCCCATTCGCGATGGTTACAGTGGATAAAATAATCACAAGCATACCCATTCATAATCCGATGACACTAAGTAAAAATTCGTAATACATAATCAATTGTCATAAACAGACACAAAAAAACACAGAATAGAAATTAAACCATTGGTACACTCAACAAAGTCAAATTCATGAAAGAAAGATATATGGACCTCTAGCCAAGAAGGCTAAGAGGTGATGTCAGGCGTTTCGAAAATAGTAAGCTTATCCTGCCCCACATGTGTAGGCGCCATATATCAATCTGAAAGTATAATAGATAGTTGTCTCCAACTAAGGCCCAATATCACTGATGACATCAGCGATCATTTGTGGAAGAGAGATATCGTAGTTATCTACCAGCTTGAGATACCTGCCAATATAAGCGTTTAAATACAGAGACAAGTTTTTCTCTGGTGCAATCTTGATTTAACAGTTTGTAAGACAGGTGCCTATATCTCTCCACAAAATCATCATATGAAGTGCATGCTCTTGCATCATATCGAATAAGCGGGGAATGTATACCTCTTAAGCTGGTGAGAGTAGGATATTACTGATGAGGTGTGGATGATATTGTGAACTGACAAGAACTATGTTCATGACAATTAAGTAACATTGCTGCAATATACAGTCCTTAAAAGAATATGGCGAAAGGATGTTGACGTGTAAATGAGATGTACAATAAAGTTCAAAATATTGTTTCACATTCGCGCTCGTCAGCGCAGCTTTCTACGGAAAATGTTTCAAATTTTAATTTTGATGAGAAAATTAGAAACACAAATACAGGGTTACTATTTGAAGAACCATCACCATCATGACACGGTGAAATAATTCATCTTGTTGATGTTTCGGATAACGGGCTGTTTTAATGGTCCAAACTGCCATGGCAAAGAATGGCCAAACGTCAGGCTTAAATGAAAAGATCATTTTTAAATTATATTTCGATTATGGGTATGTTCATGACACATTGTCATACAATTCAGTACGCTGGGGTTGAACCAATCAATATGGGAACTAATGCATGCAGCACACGTGCTTGTTTTTTCAATCGAGGCAAGTTTTGGCATTCAGTCGATCATTTAAATAACCTATTCACCTCTTTGTTAAAGTCTGCACCTTCCATTCATACACGCGTGGCATATTCTCTCTATCACCATCACCTGCCCGGGAAGTTGATCAGTTAATGCCATTTTATAATTCACTAACTCTAAAATAATTGCTTTTTAAACTAACTTTATTAATAAAAATCAGATATGAACTGAAAATGCTCACCTGTTTCAGTATATGTTTGCAGTTGTCTGCAATAAAGGGCTGACGTCTTGTCCAGGAACTATGCCACCAAGCTATCACAGTTTTTTAGTTGGTTTATGTTGGATCCCGAGTAAATCTACCAGAAAATTTTCAGTATTTTTAAATTAGATCATCTTGACCTATTGTTGACTCTGTATAACTACCTGACTGACAGGTAATATGTAAAGGGCTTGTGTTATAGATTTTAAGTTTTTACAGAATTATAAACTGACCAATCAAGTAATAGTAAGTACTGCTGATGACTTGACTGGTGATGCATACTTTTGGACTGTTATGAAGTTGTGTAAGAAAAAATGTAGCTATACATGTCATCTACTGACTAGACAAAATTAGCAAAGAGAAGCTATGAAACGTTTGCAAACTTAATCGTGATAATCATTGCAGTAAAGAGTAAAACCAGATGTAAAATGAATGTGCTCACGTGGTTTAGAAAAGGTTAATTACATAGTTGTACTTTTCATAGATAATCAAATATCTCTCGGATCATTATATGTAGCAGGTTTCATCAAAGTACCCTCTGAGTTAAATCAGTAGTTACAAAAATTTATTTAATATGAAAATGGGCTGTTTATTAACTTGACACTGGTCAATGCTTCATGGGACAACTAGATATATATCAGATAAACTTCTGTAGCACATTTTATCAAATTTTAGGCTGTAACTTTGGAGTAATATCACAAATAATATAAATGCAAATAAACCCTTAAATAACATGACGCCGCTCAGTGCTACAAGCGAAAATAAGGTATTTATCAAGTTTCACCAAATTTGGCCAATAATTTCAAAGTTAAATCACTAATAACAAAGTATATTAAATATGCAAATAAACCATTAATTAACATCACACTACCTAATGCTTTACAACACAGTCAGATATCTGTCGGAGCAGGATCTGTTGCAGATTTCATCAAATTTGGTGCAGTTACTTCGGAGTTACATGACCAGTTACAAATCTCCATTGAATATGCAAATGAAGCCTTAATAAACTTGACAATGCTCAATGCTTCAAAGGACCATTAGACATTTATCAGATTAATATCTGCAGCACGTTTCATTAAATTTGTTGCCACATTTTCAGAGTTATATCACTAACTATAGAGTCATTAAATATGCAAATGAATCCTTAATGAACTTTACTCCGTTTAATGCTTTACAACACAGTCAGTCAGTGTCTGCAACAGATTTTATCAAATTTGGTGCAGTTATTTCGTAGCTATATGACTAATCACAAAGTATATTGAATATTCAAATGAACCGTTTATTAACTTCACACCACTAAATGCTTTACAACCCAGTCAGATATCTCTCGGATCAGCATCAGCATCTGTAGCAAATTTCATGAAATTTGTGCAGTTACTTTGGAGTTATGTAACTAACAACAAAAATTCATAAAATATGCAAATTAGTTGATAATTGACTTGACTCTCATAGTATCCTAATACTGTTCTGAGATGGTCATATGTAAAAATTTTCATGAAATGTTGTGCAGTATTTCCTTATATATGTCTGCAATGTCATTCCTGTCTCTTTAAAAAATGATATTTCATGACTTTGTTAAAAATGCAAGCCACATCAATCAAAATCTAATCAATTCTTGTATTTGCATATAATACCTGTCTATCAATATCTGATTTGAATCAGTTCAGGCGTTTTCATGTTATCTTGTTAACAGAGAGAAAGACACACACACGCACACAAACACACCCAAACAGAAAAAAAAAAAAACGTGTTCACACGCGTGAGCTTAAAATCTTGGTAATTCTCTAATAGTGCCTGGAATGTAATGCCTCACAATGATATGTATATGGTTACGCCAATAGAGGTATTGGTTTGTATGCTGTTAGCGCTGCACTTTTTTATCACAGTTAATTGCGCATAACATTCTTTATGTTGTTTTGTTTAACTAAAGGACAAGCATCTAACCAAAAGTGACCTAGCGGTATTTTTTTCTAAAGTAAGGGACAGTAGTCTATCGCCGTAATAAGTGTTATGACCCCTAACCCATCACGCGCGCAAATTGTCTTGGTTTACCTGGAAAAACAAACTTCCATCCGGTTACAGAATACGGAGACTGCACAACACAACCCCACTGTCAATAATCGCTACTCTTAGGCTCATTCTGATGCTAAGAATGTTGACACGTAAGGGTCATGTATATGACCTCTGTGTAGCAGTAACTGCAACGTATTACTATCCTTCAGTGCAAATGATATTAGGTAAATGTTGGTGAAACCGAATTGAATCTCGCTCACCTATTGATATTGACAATGTTTACTCTCATAAACTCATGCTTCACTGACGATAACATACGTTGAGTTTAAAAGTGTTTATACTAAAAACAAATCAAACGTTTATTTTTTATGGTTTGATTAAAATGGTCAAAACGAATAACTTGATAAAAACTGAAAATGCTCCTGTGTTTAAGAATATATTGCAGTTGTCTGTGATTTGAAACTTCTGCATTGAGTTTGAAACTTCATTGAAATTGTTAGAATCAACATCACGAACAATATTGACAATAGATTAATTTCGATAATCATTAAGTGTACAAATATGTAATTAGCTGAAATGAAACCACTAATTTGTCAACTTTTGTCATTGTATCACCGCTTTACATAGTAAGTGTAATTGCCATTGGTCAAGTCCTTCAAGCTGTATATGCCAAACTGTGAAAGCTCATTAAAGATGTAAATTATAAATTAGCAGCCCCCAAAACGGAAAATGTCTTTCACCACTGCCATATAATTTTATCGTCAAAATCCTTAACGTTTTCACCAACTTTGTTTACGTCCTTCCTGCTCGTAATGTTCATTAACAATGAAAATTATCAATTAGCTGAAATTGAAATTCAAAATCTCTTTCACTAATACAATATCATTTTTTGAAATTTTGCTAAAGTTTTACCGGTATTATGTCGCTAATAAGAAAAATTTATCAAATATGAAAACCAGTAATTAACTGAATTAATAATTCTCAGTGATTTTCAATAATGTTATATCATAGTATATTATAAGTTAGCATAGCAAGTTTCGTTTATCTTCATTAACGTCAAGATAGATATATATCCCTAATTAGAAACATTCGCCAAATATGCAAATTAGAAAAAGCCTAAGTAAAAATGCTGATGACTTCAAGTAATAGTATATCATAATATATCATAATATCTTCAATGTAATCGTCAACTTTAATCAGGTCAGCCCTCATACATTGCTTATTAGGAATTAAATATCTGCATCAGTAACTGGCTGATTTCAAAATTCTTTATGGCTTTCATTAATATCACTTTCATTGATATTACAATACTTAAATGTAGAAAGCAACTATATAATACTTTGATAAATGGAATTTCGATGTAAATAAAATTAATTGAAAGACAAATAAGGCGTCCAAAATAAATGATATTTATTTCGGAATTATGGAATATGTTATAAATGAAGTCAATTTCCATTTGGCATTTCAACTTTTTTGATTTGTCATCATGCTCGGAAGTAGTTAGAAAATCTATAAGAGTGTAAAAATCGCTCTTGAACCGGCCATAGACGACATGCAAGTTATAGAACACAGGTAAAGACAAACCGTAAAAACTACCATTTCAAAACACAAATTGTTTTGCTATTAGGTAGCGCTAGTCAATATTTTAAAAGGGAAGGCACCGCAGAGACCTCACACACAAAGTTGTCTGACATTTTTAGTGGTCGAACAGAGGTACGTCATGGTCGAAATCCGAGCTTTTCGTAAGTAGCCTTGCGGCTATAATTCAGAGCAGGTAGCACTTAGCTGATATAAAGGTCAATCGATGCCAGAAGTAAGAGAGAAAGTGAATTGTTTTCTACGTTCGAGCGAGTTTGCATTATACACACCAGTATGAGAGGACTGATCAGAACAAGAACGGCTCGGTCTTTTAATCGAGGCACTTTTTGGTAGTTTTCGATAATTTTTACACAAATTGATCTCTTTGCTAGATCCTAAATTTGCTTTATGTAAAATTCGAGCGCTCAGCTTGTCAACTATATTAAGTTATTTCTTAATTAAAAGTCCTTCCAAATAAGTGAATACTTCCTCAAATCAAACTATGTAAATTGCAATGTCAACCGTCTTTGTCAATGATCTTGTTTAAAAGTGACAAAAATTAAAATCTTCTAAATAAAACATGTACACTTACCCCTTCCAGGTTATTTTAAATGTGAGTCTCGGCGCAGTTTGTACGTTTTTGATCGCTGCATATGTTATTACTTAGTGCACGGGAACCGTGATATCAGATTATCCTCTCCTGCTTTCACAAATAAAGACAAGTTATGACCTAGGATTGACCTACCTTTCCCTTTTAATAGCAAAGCCTGCATGACTAAAGCGCTGAGCCTATTGAGCGCTTTTACCTCTTGTTCCTCGCACCTGTAAATGTCTGAAGACAAAATGAGAATTACGTACGGGGTTTGGAGATTAAAGAATAAACAAAATGCCAGTTACATATTTTATCAATCGCGAATCACCAGGTACTTCTGAAGCTTTGAACGTTGGCAGTAACGGCTAAAAGTGGTCATGCATTGGCAGTATGCAGTCAGGGGGATTTGAAAGCTCTAGGGGGAGTAGAGGGGGGACTTGTAAGTTTTGCTCTGCCTGGGGGAAAGGGTGGCTGAAAATATTTAACCTTTCAGTATTACAAGAAGCATCTAAGTCGTATGTCTTGTACCTTTATAAAAAATATTTTTGATAGGTCACTGTGCTTAGTTTGTTTGTTTTTTTTACAATTTGTAAACATGTACCCAGGAATCATTAATTTGGTTAGTCTTTCATGATTGCTATTTTTTGCGCTTTTGAACAGGTGCAATTGGTCCGGTCTGAGTTGGTTTACTTCATGCCAAATTCAAACTTAAACATAAATGCAATATATAATGAAACACGTAAGCATTTTCAGTTCTTTTTTCACACAGTGTCGAACAGTCGTAAGATTTGGATAGTACAAATCAGTGCGCTATGGTGGAACAAGTCCGCATGGGAACTTATGCATGCGGCACACCTGCTTAGTTTTTCAATTGGTGCACTTTTTGGTATTCAGCCGATAATTTACATACCGATTCATGTCCGGAAACACCCTCCGACCACATACACCAGTGGAATATTCCCTCTCTCACCATCACCTAACCTGGTAGTTGAATTAATTAAGCCTACTCGCAAATAATGACACCTTTCCTAATATCAAACTAGTTAAATAATGATTCAAAATATCTTCAGTTCGTAATTCTCTAACAGTGACAGGAATTGAATGCCTAGTTGAAATGATATGTAGATGGTCACGCCTATATAGATATTGGTTTGTATGTTGATATCGCCGTACATTTGTATCTTTAGTAATTCCGCATAATGATCTTTATGCTGTTTTGTTTCACAATAGGACAAGTATTTAGCGAACGTGACCTAGCTATATCTTTTTACTATTAGTGCGAGGGACAGTTCCAGTAAACCCGTCGCCTCAATAAGTGTTATGACCCCTAACCCATCACGCGCGCATTTGTCTGGGTGCACCTGGAAAACAAAATTCCAGTCATTTAAATCATGCGGAGCCTGTACAACACAATCCCACTGTCAATAATCGTTAGTCTTAGGCTGCTTCTGACGCTAAGAATGTTGACACTAAAGAGTCGTGTCTATGACCTCGGTGTAGCTGTAACTGAAGCGTATTACTGCCCCTCTTGCCTATATACGTTGGTAAAACCAAAGTGAATTTTGTTCACAGATTATCTTGATATTGTTTACACTCATGAACTCATGCTTCACTCACAAATTTATTTCACATCAAACATACGTTGACTTTTGAAAAGTATTTATACTAAAAACATAAATCAATTGGGTTATTATTTGATTGTCTGACTGAAAAGTTCAAGTAGAACAACCTGGTATTAACTTAAATTGCTTCTGATTCTCAGTATATGTAAACTTCTGCCATAAGTTTGCTAGTTCAATCAAATAGTTGGAATCAATATCACGAGCAATATTGGCAATACATTAATTCGAAAATCATTAAGTGTACAAATATGTAATTAGCTAAAATGAAACCACTATTTTGTCAACTGTTGTCATTGCATCACCAATTTACATAGGAAGTGTAATTGCTATTGGTCAAGTCCTTCAAGCTTTAAATGCAAACTGTGAAAGCTCATTAAATATATCATTATAAATTAGCGGCTGCAAAAATGGAAAATATCTTTGACCACAGTTATATAACTTTATCATCAAACCACTTAGCTTTTTCATCTACTTTGTTTACGTCCTTCCAGCTTGGAATTTTCATTAACAATGCAAATTATCAATCAGCTGACATGGTAATGCAAAATCTCTTCCACTAAATACAATATCATTTTCTCGTCAAAGTAGGTTATAAGTTTTAAACTTTGCTGAAGTTCTTCCGGTATTATGTCGCTAAAAAATTCATGAATGGAGTGTCATGATGTCAACCTATCTGATTACCGATTATTCGGTTATAATGAAGAGTTAATGGACAACATTGAAGGGAGGGTGCCGCCGTAACCCCACACAGCAACTTGTGTCTGTGGCAGTGAAACAGGGGTGTATCATAGTCGAAACCGGAGCTATTCGTAAGTAGACTTGCCACTATAATTCAGAGCAGGTAGCAATTAGCTGATATAAAGGTCAATCGATGCCAGAAGTAAGAGAGAAGGTGAATTGTTTTCTACGTTCGAGCGAGTTTGCATTATACACACCAGTATATCATAGGATTGAATCAGAACAAGAACCGCTTGGTCTTTTAATAGAGGCACTCTTTGGTCTTATTCGATAATTTACGCACCCGATTAATCTCTTTGCTAGATCCGAAAATTTACTTCATGTAAAATTCAAGCGCTCAGCTAGTAATGTTGTTTCGTAACCAAGCGTCCTTCCCAATAAATGAATACTCCCTGAAATCAAACCATGTAAATGGAAATTTCAACCGTGTTTGCCAATGCCCTTCTTTAAAAGTGACGAAATTCAAATATTACCAATGAAACATATACAATCTCCCCTTCCGAGCTTTTTTTTAATTTCAGAGTTTGTATGTTTTTTATCGCTGCACATGTTCTGCTTCCACAGATAATGACAAGTTATAATCTATCTATCCCTTTAAATAGCAAAGGGTGCTTGACTAAAGCGCCAAGCCTAATGAGCGTTTCGACCTCTTACCCCTCACACTGGTAAATGTCTAGTTGCACTTAGAAGACAAAACGAGAGTCATGTACGTTGTTTAGAGATTATAAAATGTAAACGAAATTCCAATCATATATACTTATCCATTACGGGTCTCTAGGTGCTTCTAAAACTTTGTAACGTTGGCAGTAAGGGTTAATAAGGGGTCATGCATTGATCATGTTGTTTGGTCGCTTTGACTTTGTGTGGTACTTCCTTTTAAAATCAAAATAATCTTGCTCAGGAGATATCGCACCTGAAACTGCACAAACGTTTGCTGCAGTCAGTGCTGTACAGAACGATCTATCAAATGGCGAACTCACTTTCAATTTCAGACTGAAGCATATTATGTTTAAATAAATGTGTAAATAAATTTATAAATAAACAGATAAATGGATCAATGACACGAAGGTAACATCCAATATAAATTTTGCCGCTTTGCGGAAGGGTACAGAACATTCACTTGCCAATGAGTTGATGAAAGTGATCCGCGTTTTAATCAGCAGCAAATACGTAAGAGTAAGATGTTGAAATGAATGACGGTTATCAATTTTGCAAGATTGGTGAATTGCACTTTGTAAATATTGTCTTCAATTAAGCTTTTGTCTTTGAACTACAGTGCTTCAAAATAGAATGATTAAAACCCCTACTAACTGTGTATGTCTGTAAAGACAATGTTGCGACAGGTACACAGGGATGTTCAGGGATCACATATTGTCAACGTAGAGTGCGGTACTACTCAATTCTTGCTGGACCAATTATCATGCGCTTTAAGTTCAATTTGCATGGGCATGTTTAAGGCATAGACGGATTATAAAACGCATATCTGTGTCACGACATTTGGAGGTTTGCCACGACGTAGGTGTGAATTGCGGGTACCCCAGGGGTCAAACACCTAAAAAGTACACGAATATATGGTATGGCATGTGTCAACTTTGCGTACAAAATAAAGAAAAAAAGAACTGGGAGGAATTAGAAAAAGACCAAACACTTTGGAATCTATTTACGATGAAACATATCATCGCATATATCTACACCAAGAGCCAGACACACAAAACCAAAACATGAATACAGAGAACCACACAAATCGTAGAGGCGATTTGTGGAGCAGCTTTCCCTTAATTACAATAACACATCTGAAGTTCTGAAAGGCAAGGAACGGTTGATTAGGTCTCCACAGTAGAGAGGTGGATCACATACTGCGATAAAGGTTTTAAGGCATTTTAGGAAAACAAAAAAATTTATTCCCCGACTTTGCTATAATTATTTTCTGATATACTTGTAAGGCATGTGTTAAAAGGGTTCAATTTGTAATCACGATCGCCATTATGTTGTACAAATTGTGGACACTAACTAGGGTCTAGTGACACATGTTGAACTACCGCTTTGTTTTATCGATAATATTCATACTTACCAAGCGTGAGATTAACATAGTGTACTTACACACAAAAAAAATTCGCCTAATCTGTTTTAAGACCAATTAAGGTGTATTAATTTTCGTTGATATTATTGCCGATGCTAGTAATATGTCGATAAGTCTAGCAGGTGTTGATATCCGGTCAATAAAAGCGTTTGAGGTGCCGTGCTTTCAATAAAAAACCTGGTTTCTCTGTTTCTCTATTTTAATCTCATTTATATGGACTTTTTAATAAGCCTGCATTTTCAGTCAAAATGTAATTATCTGGTGAAGTATAGATCTACTTTGAACTTCATCATCTTTGCGTATTTGTCGGTCCGAGCACGTTTGTCTGAGCATGTGCTTCATCGAAATATTTGCGTTTGCTTTACACTCTGTCTTAAAAAGCTTGTCCAGTTTCACCTCACCGGTCCACTGGAAAATGTCAACGATGAACAAAAGAACATCGCTATCTTGTATAAGGTTGCGACCTTATGTGTCATTCGGGTCAAAACTTGGGCGTGCCTGACCTTTGAACCAGCCCAGGGGAATTGATATTTGCGACACATCCGCCCGGCTTGGAATCCAGGTTTTGTTAAGTCCAGTCACTAATTTAAATACACATCAATCTCGTTACGAATTCTATTGAGAAGCGTGGGAAACATCCTTAATTACAATCTCAGTGTTTCTAAGGGCGATCCAGTCTCAGATTTTCAAAACGATCAGCAGGTTTGACGTAACTCATGAATACATAGCCAGTCTACGTTTAAGTGCCGCACAAATACTGCAACGGTTCTGAATCCCTTCGGCATAAAATAACTATTTATGGAAAGTCCGTGATATTTTTCCGGCTTGAATCTCAAACAAGACTGTGCAAGATAATATGACACTGTAAAATGGTAAGTGGTAAGAAAACTTTCAAATAAGGCTGTGTTAACAAGACAATTGTGAGGGGGCTTTGCAGTAGGCAGTCAGGGGGATTTGAAAACTCTAGGGGGTAGTGGGGGGACTTAAAAGTTTTGCTCTGCCTGGGGGGAAAGGTAGCTGAAAATATTTTTGTTTCCAACGTTTTGAAGTCATCCAATGGTTCTAATGTTGGTAATCACATACAAAATCAAGAACCATTTTTTTCGCATTTCATGACTTTTGTTTCGAAAAAAATCTAAAAATGCGTGAATGCCATTAAATTTTCGTAAAAACAACAAACTGACCTCGTAACAGGGCAGATGATGCAACTGTTAATTTTTTTTTTCAATATTTCTCTGCAATGTATCAAATACAGTTTTTGCTGTCTCTGAGCATGTTTAAACAAAATATTCAGTTTGTCATCAAAGCCTGTATATATACATATTGGCGATAACTAAATTAGAGTACTTAGTCAAGACTGAAAGTCATAAATTTGTCAATGACACACATGCATGGTAGACGTATGTGTTGGCATGCTAAATTCCGGACCGCTCAACAAGAACGCAGCTGCATAAACTGAACATAAACAGTTTTAAAATTATCAAAAATAATATAACTTTTGCCATGCTACTGCCTCAAAGCAATGTCGCTGCCACTTCATACCCGAAGAGACAGCAATAGCTCTAACTCTGATATGTACAGTGAACATACTTGTACTTGTAAAATCAGGCCAGAGAGGAACAGATGGAAGACCATGAGAAATTTTTGAAACGGCATATTAGAATATTTATCAAATATTAGAGAAAAAAGATTGGGTCACCATGAATAATTTTACAAACGTAGGATGTAACGTCAGTTTTTTACGAACATCACTTAAAATCAATGTTATAAAACCATTCATTTCAAGTTATCTGCTGTGAATTAAATTTTCAAATCTCAATATACAATATCAGACAAAAGTAAAATGTTGAAAAGTAAAGACTCTAATTTTAGGTTCCTACATACAAAATAGGCACTTTGAGTTCTGTTTCTCACTTGAAGAAATCCAACCCCGAAGAGTTTCTCATTACATCACTGACCTTTTGCCAGTACCTGAAGGAATAGCACAAAATATCAACTTATTATGCCTTATTTATTAACCTTTTTAATTACCATTGTCTTTTAATAATAGTCGGAGGGAAATGAGCGTCTTACCTGCCAGGCGTTAAATTATATGATATAATGTCACATCTACAAACAATCATTACTTCTCAGGTGAAAATCAAGCATTTCTGCCGTACAATGACCCTTCTTGTTGCTTTTTGACACGTTTGCACTAAATTACTGAATATGAGAACTAGTGAAAACTGCTGGTTGCATCAAAGTACAAGTTCACGCTGTATAAAATATTTGAGGACCTCGAATCACTCAGCCAGCCTACTTTTTATGTGACTAATCTCAAACATTTTCCTTTTGAATCAAAAGTCATGATCTAACTTTGAATGTCACAGCGACCGATGGGATAGTTTTCAGCAGATTGTTTATGGCAAGGCAAGGTCCTGAAATCAAACGAAATTTGGTCCGATGTTTTCGATGGAAACTAAAATGATTTGCTCAAGTACGACAAAAAGTGAGAGAATGGTGTCCATGAGAGTTTTGTAGTCAATATCTCTTTGTAGAAAATGGGGATAACGCCATCTGTTTCTCTTTATTTAAAGAGAAAAAGGGTGTGTTAACGATAGTACTTGCTTGAGTAAGCGCAGTGTACCTAGACATCGATATTTATTACTGCTCTTAAATGAACAATTGCCTCTAAACAATAACAAATCGAAAAAGAGCGTCTTTCCATTGAAGTTATCAAATAACAACATGTGAGGTGCATTATTAAACAACGAAGATGCCCATCAGCAATGCTTATTACTTGCCCTATATATCATCCCCTCAGGCAACCCAAGCTCTGACGCAATATTCAATAAGAGGCCAGATAATATGGTAATGATTTGTTGTAAGTCTTAAACCATTCTGTCGCCAGAAGTGCCCTTTTTAGTGTTCAAAGATCAGATATACCACCCGGACAAGTAAACGTAGCCAGTAAACTTTTGTCATGCACTTTTCCCATTGCTTTCGGAAAACAATATAGCGTTGGCCACAATGCAAGTGAAATGTCATTGGGACGTAGTACTGTGATTGTGAAACAATCATGCGATTTTTTACCAGTTGTTACAAACAGAAAGCAATGTTCTCGTATCCTACATGCAATCTATACAAATGTAACCGATTACAGGGTCTTCTTTCTTTTTGCGTGCCTGTCTGACCCCGGTCTCCCTTCGATAGATATTTCGACAGACTGTAGGCTCCATTCCTAGACACTTGCTGCACTGAATACGTTTTACATGAGTGGGGTTTGCTTTGAACACGCCAACTATCCCCCCCTCTCTCTCTCTCTCTCTCTCTCTCTCTCTCTCTCTCTCTCTCTCTTTATTAGATTGTAATTGCAGCAGTAGCAGTCGACACATAAAAAACCGTACTGCCTACTCGTTAATCGGTGCGCTAACGACGAACATTGTCACATCTTCCCTCGTCTACGTGTTATACATTCTCAGGTTCCGGCTGAGGGTAACGCCGCATGAATAATCCTAGGTTCATACATGAGGAAAAGAAATGGACTTATCTCATCGGGCCAACAACTCGGATCAATTTCGCTCGATCTAGTCGTAGAAAATGTTTGGGAAATAACACAATGCTGCATGTGTTAAAGTAAAAATACATTTTTACAAAGTCCCATGTAAACATTCATTTTACCAGATGATTTTCAGAGGAAAACTCAATGATTTGATTGCTTGCCATGCACAGTAGCGTTTTACGTTTGAGAGAAGCTTTAAGTTTGCGATCGATACTGAAAGAGTACAGCGTGTAACCGACTGTTTGGCCAATATAACTCAAAAGTATATGATGTCTTCGAAAGTGACTGTATACCAGACGTTGCGAGTTATAATACGATCGAGAAATTACTAGATTTTCAAAGTATTTTCCTTTATGTGTCAGTGCAGCTCAAAATGTGACTTATTTTCTGTGCAAATTCGAATTGACTGTTTCCAATTGAGTTTCCATTACGTGGAATATATTCATGACAGGGTGTTGTACTTCTATGGAATTTGTGATATATACATCGATAATTTACACACATACATATCTCTGGAAACATTGCAATCCCCGCTTTCCATATATATGCGCACGGGAAATTCCTGCTAACCAGTGAGCGGAAATTTGCCAGGCTTACATAGATGATTAGTTTGTAATGCTTTGTATTAATTCAGTGTGCTCCCAAATAAGTGCATCTTACCAAACATAAAACTGACTAAATTATGATTCGAACTAGATATAAACTGAACAACAACTTTTGCACAGTACTTTCGGAGTTACATTAATTATTACAAAACTTCATTTAATATGCAAATGAGCTTTTTATTAATTTGACACTACTGAATGCTTCATGGGACAATTCGATATCAGTCAGATCAACATCTGCAGTTCGTTTCTTCAAATTTAATGCTGTAATTTCAGCGGTATAAAACTAATTGAAATTTTCACTAAATATGCAAATCAGTTCTTAACTTGACACTACTCAGTGCTTCCCTCGACAGTGAGATATTTATCAAATCAATATCTGTAGCAGGTTTCATCAAATTTGGTGCCATCATTTCAGAATATCACTAGTCACAAAGTTCATTAAATTTGCAGATTAAAATAATCGCAATCATACCAATCCATAATCCAATAACACTAGGTCAGAAATTGTAAGACAATAGACACAAAACATAGACACAAAATAGCACAGAACAGACAGTAAATAGACGGTACACAAACAAAGTCAAATTCATGAAAGAAAGATATATGGACCTCTGGCCAAAAGACCAAAATGTGATGTCAGATTAACTTCACACTACTGCAAGCTTCAAAACATAGTAAGATATTTGTCAGATCAGTATCTGTAGCGCATTTATCACATTTTGGTGCAGTTATTTCTGGGTTACATGACTAATTACAAAACTTCATTAAATATGCAACTGAGCTGTTTATTAATTTGATACTGTTAAATGCTGCTCAGTACAATTAGATGTCTATTAGATATTTGTGGCAGGTATCAAATTTGGTGTGGGTATATCGGAGTAATATCTCTAATTACAAAAATTTATTAAATATTCATATGAATAGATAATTGACGTGACACTCACAGTATCGTGATAATGTTTGGAGTTTGTCAATAGCGATTCATGAAACTTTGTCCGGTATTACTTGACATATGTCGATATTGTCATGACTGTCTCCATAGGAATTAGTTATATGAAACAAATTATTTATTATAACTTCATTAATGTGCAATCTACACAGACTGATTTATTAGTTTGTATATTACTATTGCTGTGCATTTTATTAGTACCCATGAGCAATAGGTTCTTTATCCTGTTCTTTGTTTCACTCTATGACAAGCATTCAGCGACAAGTAACCCAGCTGTCTCTTCTAGTGTTAGAACGACGTACTAATGCCCATTGCTTCAATGCGTTGTGACCTCTAACCTACCACGGACGCATTTGTCTAGCTACACTTTGAAAACAAATTCCAGTATTTGAAGGCATGCGAAGACTGTACAACATTGCCCAACAGCCAATCATTGCCAGTCTCAGACTACTTATGAAGTTTTGAATGTTAAAAGTAGACAGCCATGTATATGGCCTGGGCGTAGCTTTGATTACAGCGTATTTTTACCTATTCGATGCAAATGATCTTGTCTATGTATCGGTAAAACCATACTAAATGTTGGCCAAAAATTACTTTGACACTGTTTACACTTTAATGTCTGCTTAGAAAACAATTTTATTTAAAACATATTAATTGATCATATGTTGCCTCTGTCAGTCTATAGCCACGTGTGACCAACGAAAACGTCGATTAACAATTTGTCTTCATAAATGTCTGTAATAAGGTCAGTGAAGAATTTATAAATTGCACAAAATTTACGAAATCTGTTCGCTTACCTTAAACATTAACTTCTTTTTACTGTATTTCATAATCGGAATCATTTGCCGATGTTACTGCTATCTTAATGAAAACCTCAAGAAGAAAAGGTTCTTTTCTTAAATAAATTGGTTCAATGACTGTTTAGGTAAGACATAGAGTTTGTTCACAGTTCAGTAAACAGTTACGAATATATCAAGATGTCGATGTTTATTATTGTGATTTGACCGAAAGAAGCGAGCTGATGTGTGCTTTCATATACACTAGGTTTCTGTCGTATAACTCCTCCAAAATTGATAGCTCGTAGTAACATTTTTGGAGAGATGGGGTCAGTATTGAGAAATGTACAATTTACTCCAGCGAATAGGGGGGGGGGGAAGCAATGATGAACCCCCATGTGGGGACATTTACTGATTCCACCAAATCCCCCTACACACAGTGACCAATACCATAAAGCAGAATGCAGACGCTGAGTTGGGTAGTTGGCCTACGTTCTTGTTCATGACATGTGTTTACAGGTTTTCTAGGTGGTGTGGCTTAGAGCATGAGCTTCACAGGTATATTTGCTTGTACTCTACCCTCCCCACTTTAAAATCTTGAAACCATTTACCTTACCGGTCAGTTGGAATGTTTAAACACTTGATGGCTGCGCATTGCTGAAATGCACTGATGTGTAACCCGGCATACTATACAAAGCCCTATTTGCTCTCCACAAACAATGCGTCACTTCATCTGACATCAGCCTTCTCTTTTGACAATTGTTTGAAAAATAAAATTACTTGACATGACTCGATCATCTAAAAGTCATTAAAGTTGCCTTTATTTTTGCCTGAACGAGTGTAGAAATATATTCCCTTAACACACCATTGAACGTCGCAATTCAAATTTAAGCACACTGCTTTCATTATGTAAAATGAGTAAAAAATTTTAAAGACAAAGCAATCTACTGCTTTACCCGCGTAATGACCTTCCCAGGCGACTAGGGAAGGCTCTGTGCGTAACAACCGACTCAGGTTGGTAGACACAACCGGGGAAGCACGAAACTAAATGCGTATGTTTACGTTTTGGGCCGATCGGGCCACGGTGACTAACTTAATGAAGGTGTAGTTCAACTCAGTACGCGCAAAATTGCTGGAGGATTAGGTGTCACAGTTTACAGGTCGTCCTGCGATGCCCATTGTTTTTACGAGTGATGAGCGAAAATTCAAATCATTCCCCCACCTAAGTGTGACTGGGGAACATAACTCCATTTTATACAACAATTATGAAATAAAAATTACGTGCGTATTGTCGTTTTCGCCGACCAGATCATCGTGAGAGTTTGTTTGCTATTGATACTAAATTTATACAGTGATTTGTGTCACTAGTATCTTCAGCTTTAACTTAGTGGTCGTCAAGGCAACTGACTCTTTGGTCAAAATAAGATAACTCCAACCCTTTCTCACGACATCAAAACATTAAGGTGTATGACATTTTGTCAGTACATAAAGGAAAAACACAAAATACCTACTTCCTAGCTTCCTGTCTGACTTGCACTGTATTGTTTTAGATTTCAGCGAAAAAGTGTAATGAGTAATTAGTCAATTAGCCTTGTATTCATTGTTTCAGTAACGTCTCACGAATGCACCGGCATGTAGAGCTATCGCGTTAAAATACTTGTGATAACTTCCTCAGTAATTGAACCACTCTGGTTGACGATTAGTCAAGTGGTATTGTATATGATATATTTTTAGGTGTCTATATACCAGACGGTGTGGGAAAGAATTACTGAATTCTCAAAGTATTTCATCTGAATATGTAAATAAAGCTCATAATATGATTGGATATTCTATGCAAATTCGAAATGTTTGTTTTCAATTGAGCTTTAATTATTTTGTGAGAGTGGGATTCATTCATGACACAGTGAGTAAAACCACCGTAGGGTTTGTGTATTACACACCGGTGCGCTAGGGTAAAACCAGTCCACGTGATTACTTATAAATGCAACGCATGTTCTGGTTCTTTCAATGGAGGCACATTTTGGCATTCAGCCGATAATTTACATGCCTATTTATCTCTTGATGCATTAAAGTCTGCACCTTCAACATGCACACGCGTGGCAAAGCCCCGCTTTAAAGATCACATAACCTCCCTGATCAGTTTGTACCCTGTATTAATTCAGCCTACCAGCAAATAAGTGCACCTGTCAAAACACGATACTGATTAAATTATGAATCAAAAAATATTAGTAATTCTCTGAGAATGACTGGAATTTGATGCCTAGAAATGGTATATGTGCGTTCACTTCTTCTTAGTTAAATTGTATGTCGCTATTGCTGCACATTTTAATCGGTATTGATTGCACATGACATTGATTATCCCGTTCTGTCTCAACATAGGACGAGTATCTAGCGAAAATTGACCTGGCCGTCTCTTTCTACTGTTAGAACGACGGACAAAGTCTATCGCCTCAATGTGTGTTATGACCTCTGACCTATCACGCGCGTGTTTGTCCAGCTACACTTCGAAAACAAAATTCCAGTCATATAAAGTATGCGGCGACTGTACAACCCCGCTGTCAATCATCGCTAGTCTTAAGCTGCCTCTGAAGCTCAGACTGTTGACAGTAGAGAACCATGTATATGGCTTTTGAGTAGCTGTAACTACCAGCGTATTACTACCCGTCCGATACAAATGATTTTGCCTACATGTCGGTAAAACCACACTAAATTTTGCCCATATATTGTTGAAGACATTATTGACACTTGGATTCACACTTTATTCACGATTTGATAATTCAACAAGCTTACATTGATTTTTTAAAGTATGAATTACACTAACTATATGAATGGTTTTGAAATGGGGCCCGTTAAAATCAGACTTCGACTTCACTATGTGTTATTTTGATTGAAAAATAGATCGTAAAGGCAATGGGTAAAAATAACACCTCTTATCACTTAAAATGAAAATAATTGTGTTGGAAACATTGCCTCTAAAATTCAAGTGAGACTACAACATTCGACAGTTCAAAAACTTAATTTAACCATTCGAGTAAGTGTATTCGGTAGTTTTACTCACTTTGCGCCTTTTCTCTGAGACCTGCTCACCAGAACGGCTTTTATTCGGTGCAATATAGTATGCTGTCTTTGATTGGACACCGCACATTCATTTTTCGGCCTGTCGCCAATCAAAATAGTTTTACTAAAAGTACAAGATATGGACTAAAAAAAATTTGGAATGCATGCACAAACAGGACACTGGTTTGTGGTTGAATGGCGTCCAAACTGTCAACATTGAAAATAATCATGTTTAATCGTCCTAGGAAAAATCTATTTGCAGCTTTCCCCTAAGTTGTGAGTCTTATAACAAACGTGTACGATCAAGTGCCAGTTGAAGTTGGCCATAATTTGACAGGTTGTGAGTAAGTAAATGGCCCTGGCGGTTCTCTCCAGACATTGAACTAAAGGCAAAACCTGTTGATAAGGAACTGTTAGTTTAATGTTGAGCGTTGTCGGTGAGCAGACACACACGTTCTATTAGTACCATTTCCCTTGCCTCTTGCCTTTGCCGTTGATCATTTTCCGGATGATTATTTAGCATGCCTTTCATAATATATATTCAAAACAATAGTTTTAGTGTTTTCGGGAAGATTACGGGTGAAAGTGCATGCAAGGGACCCGTTTCATTTGCAGTGCTACAGTAGAGCGAGTCAAATGGCGTTACGTGAGCTTGATTATGAAATATAGGTTCGACTTTGATTCATGAGAAGCATTAATGTTAAGATGAAAAAGTGCTATTCCATTCGCATGGTAAGGTGTCAGACAGCGATTAGTTGTGAGTCAGGACTGTGATGCTCATATAAACTTTAATGAAACGTAACATAAGTGGCGCCTCAACAACATGATTGCAACAATTTTCTCTTCAGATACCTGAAAATATTTACACGCTCTATTCAATATATATTAATATAATTTATTACCCGGTCATAAAATCTAAACTATTGTATATCATTTTGCAACACAAAAAAGTTTATTTACATTTGTCGCGTCAAGACCAATGGTAGTGGTTTGAGATTGCAAGTATGCACGTATCGCACTAAAATGACAAAATGTTTTTGTTCTGGGAATTTTATCTTTTGTAGCAGGTCAAATCCACAAAAATCTACGGTTAATTATTGGATCCCTTGTCATTTGAGCTGCGTAGTGGGAATGTGGCCTTAGCCAAGTAAGCGTTAGGATTGATATAATGTACAAGTGATACTCCTTTCTGTGTCTTTCAATGTATCTCTCATCCGTCAGTCCCATTCCTTTGTCAGTTCATTTATATTTGTCTGTCTATATCCTTTTGTTACCATGTTTGTCTCCTTCGACGGTGATTTTGTCCTCAAGCCTGTATATCTCATAGTATATTTATCTCTGTCTGTCTGCTTGTTTGTCAGTCTCTTTGTCTGTCTCTCTCTCCCAGCCAGCAAATAAAGTTCAAAAACTTAAGCATTTTATTTGTTAACGGTCAGAGCGAACGTTAGGGATTGTTGTAATATCTATGTCGAGAAAGAACAAAGCTTAATCAATAAAATGACAAATTATATTAATGTGAGTGATATCTCTATTCTTTGATAATCCGATCAAAGCATAATATTAAGGCGATACCGAGAGATTCAATTCGCGCGTTGGTTGCTATCGCTGGCAACGTTCCAAACTCGTACTTTTGTACGTGCAAAATTTCACCGTTCCGTCGTTTTCTATGTATTTTTGACTCCTGGTATTTGGAAAATGCTCAAAAACTATCAACTCTCTCAATTGTTAAAAAATTTAGCTGACTTTTGGTAGGGTTATTGAAGTCATACATGAGAATATAGATGTGCATGCGTTTCTACAAATTCTTGACCGTTTATGATATATCGCCTTCACCCTTTCAGGCCTGACTTTTTGGTAACTTACCAGAGCTACACCTATATATAGGGGTTTAGGCCTGAAAGGGTTAAAACCCTTCAACAATTTACAAAATGACACAGTAGATATTTTCCTGTTCAAAAATCGTTTGTACTTGAACAGATAACGTAATTCATGCTAGGTGCTCTAAACAGGTATCTCATGTATAACATTCTGAACACTGCAGCCCAAAAGCCCCTCATTTTGTCCAATGAAAGCGTTCCCAACTTTTCGCCACACATACGCGAAGTACGCGTACAGAAGGTTGAATCCACCTTCCATGTCATGTTAAATCTTCGCCGAATTTCCTCACTGCAAAGGTAAATATTTATGAAAGAATTGCAGATTCCATTTCCCCATACATGTTGCCCTTTCCATTATAGTATTTTGGCAAGAAGTCGAAGGAGGAATTCCAAAAATACCCAAGCGATAATAGTCATGTGCAAAAATAGGTGAAAACACAGTCAACAGCCAAATGATCGTTAACTCGTCATCTCAGAAAAACAAGAGAGAAACTCAAAAAAATAAAATCATAGACTTTTAGTTAACCTTCAAGAGATGTGTAATCTGAAATATTGTAAAAAATAACAGTGAAATGAAAAAGTTACGTCAGCGGGTTTTTCAGATGTATTTTTCATTTTACGATGTGGCGATTAAGCTCGATTTCCCATAGAAAACAATGGCGTCTAATGTACCGAACTGGTTGCACACTTCTCTTAGGTTCAAATTTTTCAAATCTGAACCAATGATGGTGAAAAGCGGCACAGCGATCCTTTGATTGATATACAAAATTCCTGTGGTTTTAGATTTTTGAATTTCTTCACGAAACTTGTTTTATTTGTATTTTATTTATTCCGATCACTGAAATATACTCTTTCCCGGAATAAAATGGCGATCTGACGGCGTTTACATACACAGAACAAGGGTCTGAAATTCGCGAATTGTAATCAGTAAGCGTCTCTTAAGTTGCACAGACCAAATACCTATAAAGTTGTCGTAATACACAAGATTTTAGCGAATATGAACTATGAAAATTCCAGTTAACTGAAAAAAATAACACAGAACGGAGGCAAACGAACGCAGGGTCTCCACTGCAATCGTGCAGTGAACGTTATCGATCGATATTCTTTTGTCGGAAATTGAAACATTGTTGTGTTGCATACTCGCCGGTCGATCCCGGCTCACAGTGGCGGCAAACTAGGCCAAAGCGCGCCAAAATACACTGAAACGTAAAAGCATCACAAAAATTGAAAAAAAGTGTCGTCAATGTGATTTAAGTACAAGAAACCAACTGAAACCTTGAGGGTATAATAAATAAGTCAAAATATACGGGTTATTTTGGAAATATTCATGGCGTGACCTGAATTACATGAGCAGCACTAGAGCAGATTTCGATCGATAATCTATTGAAATTAAATTGATATAATGTTTGCCGTTGTCAATAGCCTCCTGCTAATAGCGCTGTGCGGTAGGAATTATGCTTCGCGGAGTACTGGACACTCAGACATGCTTTTTGGCCGCATTGGAAATTTTGGAAAATTTGGTGCGAATTTGTAGGAGCTCAAATGTTTAAAAGTAGAGCTGTGAACATATGTATATGTGTGACGTCACTGACCGATCGCGCGACAAACCTGCGTCTTTTGGAATTATAAGATTCTGTAAATCTTTATTATACAAAGAAAACCATGAAAACTTTGCATTTTGCTTGATCTTGCAAATTACCCTTAGCAACCGATGCTTAGCAATTTCAATCCTTCGCTATCGCCTTAACGGCAATAAAATAATTCTCAAAGTGTTGTAATGAATTTGCAAAGGATATGCTTCATATGGTAAAGAACTAGAATTTCGTATGTTCATCATCGTGTAGACCGATTTAAATCTTTGCTCAAGCTCTGCACCTTGAAAGAAACAGTCGCAGGAACAGATTAAGTAATATTGGAAATTTATTCTATTTTTCTGCACATTAATTAATGTGATCTCACACAAGAAATATCAACAAAAAAAAAAAACCACCATAAAATTGTGACGTATTCCATGGACCTACGATTAGATTCCAGTTAGATCAATATTTATGGCATGTATCAAATCGGCTTGGGAATTTTGGAGTAATGTCTCTAATTACAAAAGTTCATTAATTATTCAAATGAGTAGATAATTGACTTGACACTCACAATATCAGGATAACGTTCAGAGTTTGTCAACAGCTAAAAGTTTCATGAAGCTTTGTTCTGTATCTCTTGACATATGTTGACATTGTCTTGACTGTCTCCAGAGGAAACAATTATATGAAAAAAAATGATTTACTATAACTTCATAAATATACAAGCCACACTGACCAAAATCGTATAAATGTTGCAATCAACATGTTGTACCTGTCTACGAAATCTGACTTGAATCTGTTCAGATGTTCGTGACAGACAAACGGACAGACATTGCTACGACTTATAGTCCAGTCAATTTAGGGTTTAACCTAGGACTATTTGCAACAGAAATTATTTCTTCACCATGACCTTTGGAAAGGTCTCACTAATGACATATTAATTGTATAGGAAAATATAAGGGATGCAAATTGGTTAAATTTGCATATATTCAAATTAGCTATATATCGCCTTTAAAATGACTGCTATACTCACATTTTGGACATGTAAACTGAATTCAAGTGACTTTTTTCATTGCAACACAATTTAGTAAGGTTCAACAAGTTATTTTCTAAATGTCTTGAACAATAAATAATATGCAAATTAAGTAATTTGCATATATTCGCAGTTTTTCCTCTATTTCAGACAAAATGAATGTTTAAGCTCATATTTAAACAATTTTTTTTCTCAATGAAATTGTTAAGGTTTTGCAAGAATTACCTAAAACAAATGAGGTTGACCTA